>CM024717.1:7073755-7108397 GCA_014182545.1 Eucalyptus globulus | reverse complement strand
ACGCAAGGCCAATGCCCATGAAAAAAAAAAAGTGAAAAAAAATTAATAAGAACTAGGAGCATGAAAAAGCGGTGTGCCTGGTAAAAGTAAGGCCAATGCCCATAGATAAAAAAAGAAAGTCAAGATAAGGTGATTGTCAATTGCAAGAATTGAATCCCGATGGAGAAATACTCGAAGAACTCAAAAGTTGAGTTTTTATAATTAATGGGGCATTTCATGAAGACAATCCCCGATGATGAAAAAGAAAACTGGTGGCAATGCCAAGATGATCATCAACTCTCACCATTCACACACATTTTTAGCCTGATGATCATTTCATTTCTCAACCCATGAACCCAGCCTACGTTACGTCCTTTACAAAGTCTCTTTAGATTATGGCACTTGAATTAACATAGGAGTTCATATGTTTATAAGCATCGCTCGAAGAAGTGCGAGCAAGATTATTTCTTTCTCATTTTGCAGGGTTCTTGACTTGTAAACCCGAAGATGATTATAGAATTGTTCTTTCAATTGCCTTGACTCGAAGAGTCCCTTTGTTAAGCCATTGACCGCGCCCACATTACGGTCCCTATTAAAGACCTCTCAGATTGGTAAAGTCGTACTGCTTGCGAGAATACTCGAACCCTTGCTAGCATGATGATAGTGAGATTGAGCGATTCTCATAAAATAGCCCTTCTGAATGAGAAGGGAGTGAAAGTCCTTTCTAACTGAAAGTCTCTCATTTAATATTCTTAGAAAATCCATGTCATGAAAATTGTCTTTAATGATGATTCTCTCCAGTGGAAATTTAGGTAATGCAAAGGTCATTATGCATGAACCCCAATTGAATTAATAAAAACTTCAGTGAATTTTGAAGTGTGCATTCCAGAATAGCCTTAATTGCTCATTTCTTTGGTAAATGCATTTTTGCTCTAAATCATGTCTAACAAGTAATGTTTTCTCAAAGACCCAAGAGCTCCTAAAATTAAGGTTCTTTTCAGAATGCCTCATGATGTTAGGAGATGAGAAACCTTCACGAACATTCAAGGTGCATCCTTGATGTTCCAAAAATTTATTTCTACTAGGAGGTGAAAGACCTCCACGGGATATCTAAATTCCAGAAGACATATCCCCAAGAATCAAAGATATCACCAGGTAAGTATATCTCTACCCATACTCTAAATACTTGTCATTGTGCAAGTATTCTCTCTCAAGTGCATCGACACTTGACTCGATCAAGCTGTCTTTTATGTTGACCTGGCGTGCTTTCGTAGCCCAGAGTCAGTTTCATCAACTTGGCGTACTTCCGTAGCCCGATATCCTTTTAATAGACCCGGCATGCTTCTGTAGCCTGGAGTTCTTGACCCGGCGTGCTTTTGTAGCCTAGTGTCCATTTTCATTGACTCGGCATGCTTCCGTAGCCCAATGTCCCTTTTAATAGACTTGGCGTGCTTCTGTAGCCCGGAGTTCTTGACCTGGCGTGCTTTTGTAGCCCAGTGTCCATTTTCATTGACTCGGCATGCTTCCGTAGCCCGATGTCCCTTTTAATAGACCCAGTGTGCTTTTGTAGCCCGAAGTTCTTGACCTGGCGTGCTTTTGTAACCTAGTGTCCATTTTCATTGACTCGGCGTGCTTCCGTAGCCCAATGTCCCTTTTAATAGACCCGGCATTCTTCTATAGCCCGGAGTTCTTGACCTGGCGTGCTTTTGTAGCCCAGTGTCCATTTTCATTGACTCGGTGTGCTTCCGTAGCTCGATGTCCTTTTATCGACCCGGTGTGCTTCCGTAGCCTGGAGTTCTTGACCTGGCATGCTTTCGTAGCCTAGAGTCCCTTTTATCGAACCGGCGTGCTTTCGTAGCCCGAAGTTCCTGACCTGGCGTGTTTTTCTAGCCCAGAGTCCCTCTTTATCAACCCGGCGTGCTTCCATAGCCCGGTGTCCATTTATATTGACCTGACGTGCTTTCGTAGCCCAGAGTCCTTTACACTGACACTCAATTGAGTTGTCCCCCAAAAAATTTTCTCCAGATTCAGTCTGATTAAGGCGACCGAAGAAAGGTTCGGGTCTTGGCCAAGCAAAACCTCGTTTAGTCGATCGTAGAATGGTACGGGTCCTAAACAACATTTATTGCTCTAACAGGCAACCATAGAATGGTATGGGTCCTAGACAACATCTATTTCCCTATTCAGGCGACCGTAAAATGGTACGGGTCCTGGAAAATGAATCACAGTTTAGGCGACCGTAGAATGGTACGGGTCCTAAACAACACCTATTTCCCTATTCAGGAGACCATAAAATGGTATGGGTCTTGGAAAGTGAATCCCTATTTAGGCTACCGTAGAATGGTATTGTGGCACCCCTCGACGGCCCCCGATCCGATTAGGGTCGCCACAGTTCGCTTACCATTCACTTTTCCTAATAACATGTCACCCTGATACCATTACAATTGCAGCGGGTCCATACAACATGGGGGTTTACATCGTTTAGATCGGTCCCTTGCGCAGTTCATATACGGAAGCATATCCAACAACTCCCCTCTCTATATTCAGAAAACGATGCACACCAACTAAACATTTATAGGTAAAAGCCGTACACTTTTATTTACTTAAACCAGATGGACATCATTCATTGGCACATCAAAATGCCGCAATCTTCTATACTCGGCTATACTTCAAAAGATGACCGACATCTCCTCCCACAATCGTAAGCTTAGGGTCCATCAACCAGTGTCGGCATCCAAAAGTTCCCTCATTTGCTATCCTTCTCCTCGCGGTCATATCCAACCGCTCAAACCATCTACTAATCTGAAATGTTGGTCCCCAAAAGGGGTGAGTACAACCACTCAGCAAGTAAAGGACCAATAAACCACTCAATGCATCATGCCCCACAATCATCACAATCATAGCATCACATGACATTTAAGCATCCATGCACAATTTACCTTGATATCATGCACATATCATCATACCTCATGTACATACATCATCATATAGTCATCACCATCATGTCATAAACTTACCATCATCATGTCACACATACCATCATACCATAGGTGCACATACATCCATGCACTTACCCTCATGCATCCATGCATATATCACCATGCCATAGGTGCACATACATCCATGCACTTACCATCATGCATTCATGCATATCCATGCCATATGCACACATACCACCATGAGTCATATTATCCATGCTATCAAGCATACATCACCATGAGATCCATTCATGCCTTCATGATCGCATTTTCAATATCAAATAGCATTAATTTATTTTCATAAGCCGATCATGCATCATGCCATATGCATACACCCATGCACATGATTCATTTTCAATTCTTATCTTTCACAAGGATCTCATCAGTTTTTCTTTCCAGGGACCAATGTTTACATCCCACAATTCATCGCTCGCATCTAACCAGTCATCGCAAGTAACCTCCGGGCATGTATTCAAAATACAACCGAGCATCCGGCCCCCCCACATTCCGGGCATCTCGTATCCCAACTGAGATAGCTAGTATGAGTACCTAGAGGGGGTGAATAGGTGCCTAAACAATTTATCGATATACGGAAGCGATTCTTAACATATGATAGAAAGTAAATTCTCTCTTAATTAACAAAATGAAATACGATTGAGGTAGAGAGAGTGAGGAAGAGAAAATTGAACACAGGATTTATAGTGGTTCGGCTTATTCCAAGCCTACGTCCACTCTTCCGTACTGACAGCCCACCGGCTGGATTTCACTATGATCAAAAGAGAAGTTACAGCACAGCTTTGCCTTGATTCCACAGTGTAGATGTTTTACCACACCTCCTCAAGGTCTCTCACAAATATAGACTCTCTTTTGTATACAAGTATTCGCTCAAAGGATTTATCTAAACAAATAGGAGCTTGGACTTTGGAATTCTTCTATCGCGCACACCTCGAACAACTAAGAACGTCTTCCTTATATACTCCTTTATGCCATCATACCGTTGGCACTTACCAAAGGAGTTCCTCCAATCTACCCGTTGGACGGAATCAATTAGGAAGATTGTTCGAGCTATTAAAGGAACGTGTTGATAGCCCATCAATCCTGTTCGCCCATACAATCAAGATCTCGGTTTCCATAAGTAGAACCTTCCAATAATATTTAGACAATCATCGAATCTTCAGTCATTGAATCAATCTTGATCAATCAAATGATTCTTATACGTCTTCTCCAACCACGAGATCTTCTCCAGATGATAAGGTTAAATCGAACAAAACATCCAGCCCGGGATAACCTTTCTTCAACGAATTAGACATGCCAATGAGGATAGACTTTGAGTCTTGAGTCGGGCTGTCCAGGAAGTCTTCAGACTTTAACTAATCAAAGTCTGCAGACCTTCGAGACTAGATTGATGGAAATGTTTTGTCAACTTCAAAACACTTCACGAAGATTTCTCCAACAATCTCCCCATTTTTGATGGTGACAAAACCTTCATGCAGATTTGGATAACTTTGACCTGCAAAACATTTCTCAAACACATATGCATATCTTATAGAGATGAATGGCTAAAAGAATAACACTAGAATCTGCAACCACAGAAAATAGGTTAGTCTTGTATATAATAAAACCATCCATAAGATATCAACACTTGTTAATAGAAGCGTCAAGTCCAAGTCTAGTTCGGTTCTCATCCGGACACAAAACAAAGTCAAAGTCTGTCAAAAACCGGTTAAACAACAACACAATCCAACAAAACGGTTAAAAATGATTGAAAGTTTTGATTGAAAGTTTTTGATCAAATCATGCATCTCTCCCCTTTTTGTCATCATTAAAAAGGATGAGATGAAGTCTTGGGAATGCGGACAAGCTGGAAATCTTCCATAGCGAACGATGCCTTCCAGCCTTTTAAAGTCTTCCTTCAGCTGTACAACCTCCTCACTCTTGGCATTGGCCTGATTCTGAATAGAGAGGGCTTGCATCTTATCATTCAATGAACAGGAAGAAGCTTGACTTTCATTCTTCAAACTTTGAACTTCGCATCCCAAGGCATAAATCTGACCTTTCATCTCCAAGAGAATATCCATGATTCTGCGAAAATCTGCTCCATTATCAGTCTGAGTACTTGCTTCGGCTCGATCTGCAGAAGATGGTAGATCAGCATAATCTTGCAGAATTGGCGATGAAGCTTCATGACCTTCCTCTGGAAATTGAGATGCATAAACGTCCTCTGGGTCTGCAGGTGAGCGACTGATTTCTTCACTTGCATCAGGATGTGAAGACGTCACTCCTTTCTCCCGATCTCCCCCGTTTCCATGCCTACGGTGGAGAAGAGATTTCCTGTGTTCTCCTTCTTCTCTTCTTTTTCTTCTTCAGGTCTTTCTTCCTCGCTTCTTGCTCTTGCTTCTCTTTCTTCTTCTTCCTTCTCCTCTGCTTCTCTTTCTTCTTCTTCCTTCTCCTCTCGCTTCTTTCGTCTTTTGTTCCGATTCTTTTCGTGGAACAGACGACCTAAATTCTTCAAAGCCATTGCGAGAGATGGTGATGTCTTCGTCATCATCTTCATCCTCAACGAGGAGAGCTCTTCTTCTCTTTGATGGAGCAGCCATGGGCTCCTTCTCTTTTCTCTTAGCAGCAGAAGAGAGATGATGAGATTTGGCAGGAGTCTTCTCCTTGAATTTCTCCAATTCCTTGCTCAGTTCCTTCAGACGCATTTTGGTCACCATTTTCAGTCCTACCACCATATGATCGCATGATCGAACACAAAAGATTTGCGGAGGCTGAATATTCAGATGTCGAATAACTCGTAACAAGGCTTGGGTAAGGGAGTTGACCTCTGTCCTTCATCTGCTCTATACATGTGAAACATTACAAGTATGAGGGAGAGAAAACTTCTTACCACGAGAGGATGGCATACATCAACTTTGCCTCGAGCTTGAAACATCGGTTTTGGAAGTTGATTTCGGCCGAAGGCAATTAATCACAATCTTGTGAAGCAAGATGTTGAATGCATTCATCCTTGAGTAGGTGATCTTCTCATATGTTCTCCTGTCCTTCACCAGTTCAAGAGTAGCCCGAGCAATGGAAACTTTGATTGGTTGATATCTGCCTCTCTCAACTTCTAACACATCTGCCAGCATGTCCATATCCACAACATAGTCTTGATCTTTAACGCTGAAAGAGAATCTATTCGCATCCAAAAAGCTAAGATTTGAATAGAAATAGCAGTTAATCCAAGATAGGCCTCGGTAGAGTCGGAGCGAGAACTTTTCAAGTTGAAGAAAATTGAATTTTTCCCTCAAGTTCACTTTCACAAGATCCAGAAAATCAAAGTCCACACTTCTAGGGTTTATTACCCCACGCTTCAGCAATTTCGAGTACAGATCCTTTTATTCCTTTGATCTGAACAAATCTCCCCTTTTTCCTTGAATTTCAGCCGCAATACCCATTTTCGGTTGAAATAGACTGAATGACATTGTCATCGTCATTCCCATCTACGGGATTCGGTCCCCGAGTCCACGAGGATCACTTGGGATATTCGCAAGGGTTTCCTCAGCCACCCCTTTACGAGCGATTCCCAAACTTTCCATTTTTCGCAGAAAGATATATTCGTTCCTATATCCTTTGTCTCTAAGAAACTCATCAACATAGTTCAAAGGAGTACGAATTCCTTTTAAGGCACGATATAGCTTGTAAATAAAAGCGGGCTTTTGAACTCTTACGGGGTCTGCATCCTCGATGATTTCTTCTTGATGCTGATGAACAACGCCTTGAGGACTAGTTGGTGGAGAATGACGCTCGCGAGAATGTTGTGGGCTCGGTTGATCGTCGGGAGTAACTTCATCTTCGCAAGATCGAAGTGCGTAGGCCCCTCACTCATTCTCTCGTGGTCCCCGCTTGCGATTCTTGAGGACTTTCGTGAAGATGACATCTTTCTCAGTGTTTGGAAGATTCCTTGCTTGACTTTCCCAGAAAAGATGACAACTTTTTGAAGATTGAGCGAAGAAGACAAACGGGAGTTGAGGATCGATGCTTTCTAGGGTTTTTGAGAGAAAAGTGAATAGAAAAGTGAAGAGAAATCGACAGTGCACAATCGGTTAAAAAGAAGAGTAAACGAACCGTCACAAAGGAAATAAAAATATACCTTTTCAAAATAACTGTCTTCTTCCGCAAAAATAGCTATTTCAAAAATAACTTCCTTTTTGAAAATGAAACGATGCAATATTTACGTTCGATTAAATATAGCAATAATTAAAACATAGCTCCGATGATCGTACCTTTTCAAGATAAGATTGAGAGAGAAAGACTTACGTCGAAGGTCGAGTCAAGACTGTAGATAAAGTCTTGTAAGCCGAGTCTCGAAAGTCTTTAGACTTTGATATCCTCATACCTCAAAATGTTGAGTCCTGGAGCGTATAGACTCAAATTGATTTTTCTCCAAAGGCTTTGTGAATATATCCGCTTGAGTTGATTCTTTGAGTCAACAAATTGAATTGAAACATCTCCATTTTGAACATGATCTCTAATAAAGTGATGTCGAATTTCTATATGCTTTGCTCTTGAGTGGAGAATTGGATTTTTGGTGAGGTTGATAGCGCTGGTGTTGTCATAATTAATCTCCGTGCATGAGTCTTCAATTTCAAAGTCTCTTAGCTGTTGTTTTATCCATAGAATTTGCGAACAGCAGCTTCCAAGAGCTACATACTATGCTTCGTTGTTGAAAGAGACACAAAGTGCTTTGTTTCCTTGAAAACCAAGACACTGCCCCGCTTCCAAGCAACCGGCAAGTTCCGAAGTGCTCTTTCTATCAACTCGCAACCGCCGATCTGCGTCTCGAATATCCCAAAAGATTAAAGTCTCCCTTCTTAGGATACCAAAGACCGATGCTTGATGATGAAGCAACGTATTTAATGATGTGTTTCGCAGCACCGAGATGAGATTCTCTAGGATCCGATTGAAACCTAGCACGATGCAAACACTCAACAAAATGTCAGGTCTAGAGGCAGTAAAATAAAGAAGTGATCCAATAATGCTCCCTGTACGCATGCCTTTTGATCGACTTTCTTCCCTTCTTCATCTTTGTCTATCTTTAAAGAACTTGACATTGGTATGTCGGTCTTTTTGCACTTTTCCAGTCCAAACCTTTTGACAAGATCATTAACATATTTTCTTGATAAATAAAAGTTCCTTCCTTCAATTGTTTTACTTGAAGACCAAGAAAGAATGTTAATTCTCCCATCATACTCATTTCAAACTCATCCCGCATAGACTTAGAAAATTTCTTGCACTGAGACTTTCATTAGAGGATCCAAAATAATATCATCCACATATATTTGAACAAGTAAGAAACTTTTGTTTTCCTTTTGATAAATAAAGTCGTATCTACTTTTACCTTTGACAAAACCATTTTGTATTAGAAACTTACTTAATCTGTCGTACCAAGCCCGAGGTGCTTGCTTTAAACCATACAAAGCCTTTTTCGGTCGAAGGCGAGTTTGGCTTCTTTGGGTCTTCAAACCCTGGTGGTTGTTCCACATAAACTTCCTCATGGATAAATTCATTTAGGAAGGCGCTTTTGACGTCCATTTGGAATAACCTGAAATTCTTATAACAAGCAAACGCAAGTAATAGTCGAATAGCTTCTAACCTTGCCACCTTTGGAGCGTAAGTCTCATCATAGTCTATTCCTTCTTCTTGCGTATATCCCTTGGCCACGAGTCTTGCTTTATTTCGTACGACTTTTCTTTCTCGTTCATCTTGTTTCGAAAACCCATTTAGCTCCAATAACGGTTTTACCTTTTGGTTTGGATGTCACTTCCCGGACATCATTTATGCTGAACTGTCTCGAGCTCTTCTTGCATAGCTTCAATCCAGCTTTCATCGAGATAAAGCTTCTTCTATGCTCTTTGGTTCAATTTCATAAACGAGTGCCACAAAGCACTAGACTCTTCTCGCCTTTTGGATCTGGTGCGAATTCCTTCATTAGTTTTGCCAATTATAAGATCTTTGGGATGACTGGACTTATGTTTCCAGTTACTTGTTGATTTGTCTCGGATGATGATCTCTTTCTTTATTTGGATCTTCACTAACAACCCGATGCAGGTTTTCCAGTCCGAGATGCTTCTTGAGTTGTAGACTTTGGAGGGGTGCGGAGCAGGTTCGGACTCTTCTTGATGAGTCGACTTGATTCATCTTGCGTTGAGTCTTGAAATTTGACATTCATTGACTCCTCCACGGATCGGCTCTTCTTGTTATAGACTCTGTAGGCTTTGCTTGATGTAGAATATCCAAGAAAGATACCTTCATCTGATCTTTTTTCAAACTTACCAACTCGATCTTTTGCATTTTTCAATATAAAACATTTGCAACCAAATACATGAAAGTATGAAACAATAGGCTTCTTATCTTTGAATAACTCATAAGGGGTTTTCTGTAGAATAGGTCTTAAGAAAACTCTATTGATGATATAGCAAGCTGTTGAAACTTGACTTCAGCCCAAAAATCGTGAAGAAATCTTACTTTCAATTAAAAGAGTTCTAGCCATTTCTTGAAGAGATCTGTTCTTTCTTTCCACAACTCCATTTTGCTGAGGAGTATATGGAGAGGAAAACACATGCTTACAGCCAGATTCATCATAGAATTTTGTAAAATCTTGATTTTCAAATTCACCTCCATGATCTGTTCTTATACTAGAGATAACACATCCTTTTTCATTTTGAACCTTTTTAGCAAATTTTTCAAAATACGAAAAGGTTTCGGACTTACTTGCAAGGAAATATACCCAAGTAAAACGGAGTAATCATCAACAATTACTAGGCAATACTTCTTACCCCCAATACTTTGAGTTCTGGTTGGTCCGAAGAGATCCATATGCAGCAACTCGTAGTACATGATTAGTAGAGACATAATTAATTTGCTTAAAAGAATTTCTTACTGCTTTCCCTAATACATGGAGTGCATGAATCGGTCTTTTGGTATGGCAATGGGTAGTCCTCGAACAAGTTGTTTTGAAGAGATTTTGGCTAATTGCTTCATGTTGACATGACCAAGCTTTTGTGCCATAAGCTTGCTTCGTCTTGAATTGAGATAAGGCATTGCGATTCATTTGGTTTCACATCCAGAAGATAGATATTTCCATGTCTTCGACCCATGAAAGACTGAGTAGAGTCTTTACTGATTCCAGAACATGTTCCTTCTTGAAAGAAGATCTTGAAATCAGTATCACACAATTGACTAATGCTGAGAAGATTGTAATTGAGTCCTTCCACTAAGGAAACATTACTTATTGTGAGAGTTCCAATTTTCACGGTTCCAAATCCCACAATACTTCCTTTGCTGTTTCCTCCAAATGAAACTTTTCCACCATTTACTTGAGCAAGCTTTATAAAGCAATTTGAGTCTCCGTCATGTGTCTTGAGCATCCGTTTGTCAAGATACCACTTTACCTGTTTCTTGACGAGAGACCCGCATTTAAAATAAAGTCTCAAGCTTTCTTTGGTACCCAAATTTTCTTGGGTCCTTTGGTGTTAGTAAGATAAACAAAAGATTAGCCCATACTTTCTTAACAGGTTTCCATACCATAGGACACTCTTTTTCAAAGTGATCCGGGCTGTTGCACTTAGAACATCTGAGAGCATTTCTACCTACAGGTTTTACAAAAACTTTCTTGAAGTGATTTTTGTAAACCTCACTCGAGAGTCTTTTCTTAATTCTTTCTTTTACTTTAGGAAAATCAATCAAGGGAATTGTTTTTCTTCTGTCATACCTAGACCAGACTTATTGAAGTAAGGTCTTTGTGCTGAAAGAATTTTCTCAAGTTTTTCAGACCTATAGAAAATTTCTTTGATATATTTGATAAGTCTGTTTTTAAAAAAGCATTTTCTTTTAAAAGATTATCTTCATTTTCTTTAAGATTGGAAACAGACAAGTCTAGACTTTTAACTCTTTCGCTAAAACATTTTCCTTTTGTTTTAGAGCTGAGTTTTCTTTTTTCAGTTCGGAAATTCTTTTGAGAGAAGGCTTAAGACTAAAGCATAGTTCATCAATATATTTAGAAACTTTAACAGGAATTTTAAAATCACTTGCCTCAAATTCACATGCTCGAGTCGATCCCGAGTCCGATCCAGTCTCCGAGTCTGATTGTGCCATCAGACATAGATTGACATATTCATTATCACTTTCTTCACACTCAGTATCACTCCAGGTTTCGACTTTGAGAGCTTTTCGAAATTTTTCAGCTTTTCCTCTCTTCTTCTTCTTTAAGAGGACAGTTGGGTCTGATGTGTCCCTTTTTCTTGCATTCAAAGCAGACTACATCTTTATTTGGTTCCTCATCATCAACAGACTTGGTCTGCTGTCTTTGAAAACTTTGTTTCTTTGAGTTGAACCTTCTTCCTTTTCTATTTAGTTTTCTGAATCTTCTTATCATGAGAGCAAGCTCCTCATCGTCCATATCATCTTCAGAATCTGTATCATCATAATCATCATTTGATTTTAATGCAATGGATTTCTTACCTTTTGGATCTTCATCTTCATTGATCCTTTCCACTTCATAGGACTGAAGAGTTCCAATCAGCTCGTCGACAGATAGTGGCATGATTCTCTGCGTCTCTCTTATCGAAGTCTTTATGTGATTCCAATCCCCGAGAGTCCACGCAGTAGCTTGTTTACCTTCATGGGATCGAAGTTGGTTGACCTTGATTTTCAAGACCATTCACAATATCGTAAAACGACTAAACATGTCGATATTGATTCTCCCGGTTTCATTTCGAAGGCTTCGATTGACCGAGAAGAATGTTGATTCTTATTTCCTTCACTGACCGTTCCTTCATAGGTGATATGCAATCTGTCCCAAACTTCTTTTGATGTACCACAAGAAGATATTCTATTATATTCAGTTGGTGATAAAGCACAATATAAGGAGTAAATTGCTTTTGCATCGAGTGTTTGTCTCTTGATTATTTCTTCCCCGAGACATTCCGCTGGTTTCTTCGTTTCTTTTCCTCTTTCGAGACTCGATGCAGTGGTAGGAGTAATTCCTTTTTCTACAACGTCCCATTCCCAGAGGATCCTTTGATCGTAGAAAAGCTTTCATCTTGTTCTTCCGGATGTTGTAATCCTTTCCATCAAAGTAGGGTGGTCTGGTATTGCTTTGCCCTTCCATCAGCCCTGGTGCTAGCATACTAGCCATGGATCTTTAACTCTGAAGTAAAACACTTCAAACAAGGTGAGTACACGGGCTCTGATACCAATTGAGATAGCTAGTATGAGTACCTAGAGGGGGGTGAATAGGTGCCTAAACAATTTATCGATATACGGAAGCGATTCTTAACATATGATAGAAAGTAAATTCTCTCTTAATTAACAAAATGAAATACGATTGAGGTAGAGAGAGTGAGGAAGAGAAAATTGAACACGGGATTTATAGTGGTTCGGCTTATTCCAAGCCTATGTCCACTCTTCCGTACTGACAGCCCACCGGCTGGATTTCACTATGATCAAAAGAGAAGTTACAGCACAGCTTTGCCTTGATTCCACAAAGTGTAGATGTTTTACCACACCTCCTCAAGGTCTCTCACAAATATAGACTCTCTTTTGTATACAAGTATTCGCTCAAAGGATTTATCTAAACAAATAGGAGCTTCAGACTTTGGAATTCTTCTATCGCGCACACCTCGAACAACTAAGAACGTCTTCCTTATATACTCCTTTATGCCATCATACCCGTTGGCACTTACCAAAGGAGTTCCTCCAATCTACCCGTTGGACGGAATCAATTAGGAAGATTGTTCGAGCTATTAAAGGAACGTGTTGATAGCCCATCAATCCCGTTCGCCCATACAATCGAGGATCTCGGTTTCCATAAGTAGAACCTTCCAATAATATTTAGACAATCATCGAATCTTCAGTCATTGAATCAATCTTGATCAATCAAAGGATTCGATACGTCTTCTCCAACCACGAGATCTTCTCCAGATGATAAGGTTAAATCCCGAACAAAACATCCAGTTCGGATAACCTTTCTTCAACGGATTAGAGACTGTCAATGAGGATAGACTTTGAGTCTTGAGTCTGGCTGTCCAGGAAGTCTTCAGACTTTAACTAATCGAGTCTCCGGACCTTCAGACTAGACTGATGGAAACGTTTTGTCAACTTCAAAACACTTCACGAAGATTTCTCCAACACCAACTAGCATCACGAGGAACCTCCGGGCATGTATCCAAGATACAACCGGGCATCCGGCATTTATACTCCCTAGCCGGGCATCTCGCATCCCAACTAGCATCGCGAGGCATCCCCCTGGGCACAAACCTCCAAGGCTTCCGGAATTACGTACCGACATACCACCAGGATTCCCCCCTCCTCTGGAATTACGTACCGAATACCACCGGGCATCTCGAAACTCCCGATGACCCTCCGGAATTACGCCACTAGGCCACCGGGCATCCGGCACCCCCACATTCCGGGCATCCCGACACTCCCGGGGCATTATCAACCGCCTCCAACCGTTTCCTCATTTATCATTGTTCATGTTTACCAATTTATGTCTCAACTCAGCATGACACATGATGTAATGGCAAACAAGATCACTTTCATCCTTTGAATCATACATGCATCTCCAATCATCATCATACATGCAGCAAGACACAATCATTCATAACAATACCATTCATGGAGTCCATACAATTTAGAATAGTCTATATTTCATGCCTTTTCGAAGTTTACAAAATTCCAGCTTGTACCATTTTAGAAAACATTTAAATTAAATATCCATATGCCTCTCAAAAATCATGAAATCAAGACATGTGATAGACAAGACAATAAGATAACAATTTAATGAAGAACACATACCCAAAAGAGTTTCACACAAGAAGATATAACTCACACAAGTACAGCATGCAATTTCGGATAGAAACAGATTGCACAGTCTTTGAAATAATTCGATTAAAATACCCGAACGACCTCCGAAAATTATGAACTTTTACCAGGTTATATTTAAGACACTAAAGTATATTTTTCATGAAGACATATAGGCCAGATTCGTTCTAGATAATTTTCTATAGTCATCCGAAGCTTCTGATTCTAGCACCGAAACGTCCAGTGTGGGTATCTCCGAAATATCGAGTTCTCAAACCTTTATTCTTCTTCGTTTCCTCTGAAATTTGGATATGTTTTAATTCAAGAGGTCCCCTACAACTTTCATTAAGGGATCTAAGTCAAATTTCCAAATAATAGTCACCATATGGGTCCAAGAAGTCTCGGGTGTCCAGTACTGTGTTTCCAGATTTACCGTCTTCAAGAGTAAGTCGATTCACTATGCTACACTTTCTCATTTTACTTCAAATTTTAGTATGTTAATATTTATGATGTTCTCTACAAGTTTCATGAAGAAGTCGTAGAGAGATTCTTGGTAAAAATCGACATGCAACCCACAAAACTACCAAAAGGTCAGAAAAACAGTTCCAGATCTAGTGTCTTCGTAGGATGAGAGTTTGACCCCTTAAATCTCCACCATTTTGCACCAAATTTTATTATGTTGTATTTTAAGATGTTGGTTACAACTTTCATGTAGAAATAAAAGTCAAAATCGAACTCAAAACCTGAATGCAATCTCTCACAAGATTCTGGCTCAGGCGGTTCATGCGAAAACAGCAACATCACTCAAGAACAAGTCATTCTAGCTTCGGTTTCTCCCTCCTAATCACCCAAAATTCGACACTACTCCAAACATACATGCAAGACACACATGTAAGAGTAGTAAGAGGATCCTAACTTGCCTCCAAAATCGAGCAAACGACGGCACACGGACGGCGACGAACGAGCGGACGGGCAGCTCTTCCTTGCGCGATCTCTTCTTCCTTTCTCTCGGTTTCTCTCACTCTCAATTTCTCTCGGTCTCTCTTCTCTCTCTTACTTCCGAGAATCCCCTCCCCTTTTCTTGCTTTTTGATTAATCAATTAACTCTATTTTTTTGCATGAAAGAAAATGATTAAGTGGATGTAAGATGGACAAGTGTCTAATGGCAAGGGACAAGTGTAATTGTGGAGGAAGACAAGTGTCCACCATGCTTCACCTCCTTCATGCCACTTGTCCGATTACATGCAAGGTTGATGGGCCTTCTTCTTGGGCCAATCTTGGGCCAGCTTGGTCGACCACTTCATGGCTCTATGGGCCGGGCCTCTTGGCACACTTTAGGCCAACACAGTTGGGCCTAAAGTCCAAGCTTAAATGGCCCAAAATTTTCTTAAATAAGTCCATTTTTACTTTTAATAATTTACCATAAATCCCCACTTATATAAATACTAAATTACAATTTCATATGGCCATAAAACTTGAAATCATAAATCCATAAATTCCAATTTATAAAACACATGGCCGATGATAGCATTTTCTTTCCTATCACATAATTATCCATTAAAAACTTGGCCATAAATCTTATTGCAAATTATGGATTAAATGGCTATAAAATAACTTAATGGTACTTCCATCACCTATTCATAGACTTTAATGTAACTAGAGGTCGTCATGAATTTTGGGATGCCACACCGGCGACCTCACCGGAGCGTCGCCGACCCTCGGCGAGGCCGGCCCTCGTCGGCCGAGCCTCGCCGGCAGCTGAGCGAGGCTCACCTAGCCCCGCCAAGGCTCGGCCTCACCGGTGGCCAGGCCATCGGCGGGGCTGGGCAATCCTCGCCGATGGCCGGGCGAGCCTCGCCAGCCACCGGCGGGCTGGGCGTCGCAAGGCTTGCCCAGCCCGGCGAGGCCAAGCCTCGCCGGTGGGCGGGCTTGCCTGCTCCGGCGAGCTCACCGGACCTCACCCCAGTGCTGGCGAGCTCGCCGGACCGGTGGCAGTGGACGACGGCCGCGAACGGCGCAGCCGGCGGCAACGGACGGCGGCGGCACGGTGGCGGGCGATGGTGGACGGCGTCGCGAGATGGCCGAAGGGAAGAAAAGAGTTCTTGGTTTTAATTCTCAAATTCATTCCCGGAACAAGAATCAACTTTTTTTGGTTCTTGATTCTATTCCCAATTTGTTCCCAGGGAACAAAAATTTTACCAAACGCGATTTTTGGCCCAAACGATTCTAGGAACAAAGAATCAGAATTTGGCCCTATTTGGATGATTACCAAACAGGGCCTTATACCACTGCCTAGGAGACTGTGATGCAAGCCAAGGTTAGGCTTTCTCAAAATAGTAGGATCAGGAGAGTGACTCGCACACGGGAAACAGGACGAACAGAAATTTCAGCATTGCGCAAGCTCAGGAGAACAGTTGTATCTTTGTCGATACAGATCGGATCAACCTGATTCCAAAGCCAAATGAACAAAGACTTCTGGATCTACAATTTCTCTGTTTTTGGTTTTCTGAAATAAGCACTGTAGGATGGTCGAATTTGGGTTGGAAATAACGAACATAACAGGAAAAGATAGAAACTTTGTTGGTTGCTCTTCTAGGCCTCTAAGGAAGTTGAAAGGGCACTGATTCTTCTAGATCGATGACTACAACTCTTCAAGGATGCAGATTTTGAAAGCTCCGACTCTTCAAGGACGGAGTGAAAACTCTTCTAGGTTTTCAAGGGTATGAACTCTGCAAGGTTCATGATACTTGCTTGAAAGCAAAAATTTTCATTCATCAAAAGTCGTCTGTCCTCTACAAGAAATTGGATGGCTTATATCCTCAAAGAAATAAAGACAGAGCATTGAAACTAGGAAAGAGCATAGAAACTTGAAAGCCTTAAAGAACATTGAAACTAGAAAAACAGTAAAGAGCTTAGGAACTAGAAACTAGTAAAAGCATAACGTCTTCATGGCTCCCAAGGTGTCTTTCAAGCTTTCGAGATGGACTCAATATATCGATACGGCTTCTCAGTTTCGTTGAGCTTGAATGCGGGCCAATCTTCTTGGTCGAGAGAGCTGGTCTTCAATGCGGGTTGCATCAGACTGTTTCAGCCCATACAAATATTTCTTTAACAAGCAAACATGATCTTCCTTACCCGGAATAGTAAATCCCTCTGTCTGCCTCATGTAAATATGCTCCTCCAACTTATCAAGAAGCGTGGTTTTCACATCTAACTGCTTTAACTCGAGATCCTGCAAAGCAACTAAGGCAAGTAAAACATGAATTGAAGTATGTCTTACCACAGGAAAAAACACTTCATCGTAGTCAATGCCTTCATGCTGTTTATATCCCTTCGCCACAAGTCTTGCCTTATACGTCGCTGCCTCGATACCAGAATGCCCTATTTTCGTTTGAAGACTCATTTACTTCCGACAATCTTTTGGCTCTTGGATACTTTGACTAGTTCCCATGTCTTATTTCGATGGAGTGATTCAATCTCTTCATTCATAGCTCCTAGCCACTGTGACGACTCCGAATTAGCCATCGCCTCAAAGTAAGATGAAGGCTCATCTGTCTCCACCTCATCACCTACAATCAATGCGTAAGCAATATTTGTATAACCATAACGTACTGGAGATTTAATTTGTTTCTCTGTCTATTTGCGGCTATAGTGTGCTGTGGCTTTGCTGGTTGTACATTATCACCGACTTCAAGAACTACGGCCTCATCTGCAGTCTCAACTTCTGTTACCTTCGAGATCTTCGGAGTCTCCACCTGAAGCTCCACCTCACTAATGACACCATGATATATCTGCATTGCCGGTTGTGTCTCAGAACTCCTTTGTTGAAGCATTGCGGTCTCATCGAAGATCACATCTTTGCTAATTAGAAAATTGGATGATCTAGGATTAGTGCACCACAAGCGATAGCCTTTCACCCCATGTGCATAACTCAGAAATATGCACTTCTTCGTCCTTGGCTCAAGCTTACATCACTCGCATGAGCATATGCAGGACATCCGAACATACGTAATCTGGAGTAATTAATAGGTTTCCCCGACCATACTTCCTCAGGAGTCTTCCACTGAATAGCATATGATGGAGATCAATTAACCAGGTAACATGCCATGTTCACTCTCATAAAGAATCAATTTGACAAATCTGTCCAACATATTCATACTAACAATGGGTGTGAGTTCTTCATTACCGAGTGCAAGTCTTTTTTCTCTTCTCATGGAATTCTCCATGAAAGTTCTTGCACATATACTCCTCAGCAAAATGGGATTGGTGAGCGCAAAAACTGTCATCAATTAAAAGTAGCTCAAGCCCTTGAGTATCAAGCATTAGTTCCTGAAATTTCTTGTGGAGATTGTGTTGTCACAACAGCCTACTTAATCAATCGCATGCAACTAGAACACTTGAAGTCAAACTCCTTTTGAGATGCTTTTTGGGAAACGACTAGAGATTAATCATTTAAGAATCTTTGGCTATTTATGCTATGCAAGTACTATGGGACCTCGAGACAAAATGGCTCCACATGCTGTTCAATGCATTTTCATGGGGTATCCTATTTTGCAAAAAGGTTATAGGGTCATGGAAATATCTACACGTCACTTCTCTATAAGTAGAGATGTGGCCTTCCACGAAGATATATTTTCTTTCCAGAAGATGACATCCTCGTCTCAGTCATCTGACTCGGCAACAGATCGTCACCCATTCTTATCGAAGGAAGATTTATCTTTGAGTCCAGAATATATTTTCACTACATCAGATCCAAAATTTTATCCACCAGCAACGTATAATCATGGCTCTATGGATCAAGAAATCCACTCTCCAATATTGTCATATGAAGAAAGCACTTCATCCAAGATATCTCCACAGCCTACTCTTGATGAATCCCCTTCACCTATTCATGAACAGACGCTCATTGAGCAACCTCGATGTACCGGCTGTCATATTCGTCCTCCCACATGGACCAAATACTACATATGTCCCACGTTGGATCTACAGGTCCACATTACCTTATGTCTTCTTATGTCTTATAAAGTTGACCATCACTAGAGCACGTGTTGTATTAATTGGATATTAGAGGAACAAGAACCTTCTTCTTACAACGAAGCAGTCCGTGATCAACATTGGCAAAAGCTATGGAAGTTGAACTAAATGCCCTCATAGGACATTGTCTCTCTACCACCACATCGGAAACTGATAGGTTGTAAGTGGGTATACAAGATCAAGTATTAAGGAGATGGTTCTCTCGAGCGCTACAAGACTCGACTAGTGGCTAAAGGTTTCACACAGCGAGAAGGCTTCGACTAGCATGAGACTTTCTCTCTAGTCGCCAAGAAGGTAACTGTTCGCCCCTTTTTATCCATTGTTGCATTTCGTGATTGGCAATTACATCAGATGAATATCAACAATGCTTTCCTTCATGGCGATCTGGATGAATAAATCTATTCGGATCTTCCATCAGGTTTACATAAACAAGGGAAGTTATGGGTATGTCGTCTTCGTAAATCCCTCTACGGGCTTAAACAAGCTTATCGACAGTGATATGCCAAGTTTACCACAACACTCATGGATACAAGTTTCCAGCATTTCAGGCATGACTATGCTATGTTTACATGGACCTAAGGCACATTGTCAATTCATTTGTTAATATATGTTGACAATATACTCATTATGGGAAATGGTGATTATGCTGTGAAAAAATTTAAAGAGTATCCGCACTCCACTTTTCACATTAAAGATCTAGGACCTCCTAGATATTTTCTTGGCATTGAGATTGCTCAATTAGAAAAGGGAATTTGTCTCAGTTAGCAAAAGTTAGTTTTGGAAATCATATTAGGATTGTCAGAGTGTAAGCTAGCTGTTGTTTCAATTGAGTAAAATATTAAGTTGACAATGCTTGAATATGATGCAGGTTCATCATCCCACTGCTTGAAGATCCATCAAGCTACTAGAGACTCATCAGGAAATTAATTTATCTCACCATGGCTAGACCTAACTTTTATTATGTTGTGCAGATTCTTAGTTAATTTATGCACAATCCAAAGCAATCGCTATGAATGCTGCTTTAAAAGTTGTGAAATATTTGAAGGGTGTTCAGGATTTGGAATACTATTGTCTTACGATTGTAACATGAAGATGACTGCCTATTATGACACGTATTATGCCATTTGTCCAATGACTTGAAGATCTGTCATTGGTTTTTGCATAAAGTTAGGAAAATCCTTGATCTCATGGAAGACCAAGAAGCAGTCAACTGGATTCAAGGTTTACTTTCTAATCTTGGAGTACAAGTGGATGGACTGACCATGTTGTTTTGTGACATTGCACTCAAACTTGCAGCAAATCCAGTTTTTCACAAAAGAACAAAACACATAGAGGTCGACTATCATTTCACTCGAGATAAATTCCAAGAATTGATGATTGCAACAAGAGGAATAGGAACTATTGAGCACCCTGCGAACATTTCCACCAAAACATTATGTCAACGACAACACACGCGCAAGCTTGGCGTCTTTGATATATACAAGCCGTCAGCTTAAGGAGGAGTGTTGAACATATGGTTTGATTCTTGAATATATGTTTTGGTTCCATAGATGATTGTACAAATCTTAGATTGATAGATTAATTGATTCTTTCTTTTTCAAATAGGAAAATAAAATCTTACATATTATTTCCTACATTATACACTTTTGTATTATATATTCTCTGATGTACAAGAATGAAAGACATAATAGAATTCCTCAAAAACTTCTCCAATTTTCTGTCATTGACTCAAATGTTTTTGTTGGACATTCTATTTGGAGTTTCCAACCCACAACAATCTTTGGCCATGAACGAGTGAATCTGTTCGCCACTAGATTTTGTTCAAATTAATTCTACCAATTTATTTGCATAATTATCTCCAAATAAAAAATAGATTGGAAATCAACCTTGTGACCTTTGACTTGCCAATCAAGTCTTGGACCACTTGACCAATCACCTGGTCGGTTTTTAGGTGAAACTTTATAAAAATTGGTCTTATTTAAACCTATGTTGTTCTCAACATATTTATTAATTTCTTTTGCTCTTTCCTCAACTCTTTTCCATGTTTTAATCATTTATTCACTTTTAGAACTTTAAATAAATTGAAAAAGAATCCTCAAACAGGAAAAATAAAACACGAAAGAATCATCTTACACTAAAAAAAAGCCATCTCTTTCTCTTGCCTTGTAGCGATCTTTGTTTAATCTTCCATCATGATTTATGGGACTTCGACCTGCCAAATGAGCGAGATAGGAATTGGGGTCCAAATGACCCGAGTCATGAATTAAGTCATTTTAAATGAGTCAATATTTCATCAACACATACCCAATTCTATTTGATTGAATTGTCCCCTTCTTTTGGCCCGTTTCTTCCATCGATCAAGAAACTACTCTAGCCTTTGGTAAGTAAAGAATTGACGCAACAAAACATATAATGTGTTATACTTTGTTCATGATGCATGATATTCTTCTTCGAATATTAAGGTAAATATAATCAAAACTATCATCACCTGAATTTTAGTCAACAATTAAGCATATATGTTTGTAAATAAAAAAGAAAAGAAAAAAGAATGGTGATAAAAAGAGCAAAAGAAAATTGACTATTAAAAATATAAAATAAATAACAAGTAGAAAAGGCCAAAGTTGGTCCGACTGGCGCGGCCCACAAGAGCAACTCATTGATTTGATCTGTAGCCCAAACCCATCCGCCCTGTTACCCCAACATTTATGCTTTTTCCCCTGGCCTGGCTTGGCCTGGCCTTCTCTCTCCCCTCCTCCTCTTCTGTCCTGCAAGGACGTTCTAGTTGATTTGACCGAAGAAAGGAGCGCTCGCTCTGCCTCGACGCTGAGCTTGGAGTGGATAGAGACTCCAAGTCACGTTCGTTGTCTCCGGCTAGCAATGTCTCTGCCAGAAGACTTTCACGAGCGTTAGATGCAGATCATTGCCATGGCCGCTCGTTTCCATGAATTCAAGCTCCAGCTCATGTCCTGTTGTTGCTTCCTTCTTTATTTGGCTGTTTTGCTATCCAAGCGAAACTGCTTCTAGATGATCTTGCTTGTAGCAGAATGGTGCATCGATGATTATCGTCACATGCAATGCATCAATGATTATCGTTCTGAATTGCATCGTTTTGTTCTTAGTGGAAGGTTTCAGTCGATTTGATCCCTCTGATGCAGTGAGCTATGCAAGCGGAATTGGCTCTAGAGTTCCTCCTTCCCACTGATTCGGACTGAAAATTTTGACGTCAGCAATTTGAGCTTTAATCTTTACCGAGAGAAAGACAGGCTCGATCATTGAGATTCTCTGCACTCGGTTTCTCTTTTTTATTAGGTTACGTGAATTTTTTTCCCAAAACAATTAGCAACTTGAATCGAAATGGGGGAAATTGAAATCCCAAGCAAATTAAAAGTACAGGTGAAAAAATGAATAGGGAAACCAGACTTGTATTGAAATCAACAACGTATTTAGAGAAAACTAAAAGCGACAATGAAATTTACAGATGCCAAGTAGAAGTTACTTCATTTATCTGAAGTTACCGTTCTATTTAAGATTTTACTAAGTACATGTGTTAAATATGTCTTAAGTTTGAGTCCGAAAAGGAAAGTTTCCTAATTCAAGTATGTTTTTTTTTCTTTTTTGTTTTGAATAGGTTTCTTAATTGGAATGGTTTTCCTAGTTAGAGAAGGTTTTCTAAAAGAGGTTTCCTACTTTGGATTTGATTCTTGTCTATAGATAAGAAGTTGAGACAGAAAGAGTCTAAGCTTTTCAAAGCAAATTTTTGTAATCTTTGATATTTATAGTGGATTTTACTTCTCCTCTCCCCATGGTTTTTCTCACAAGGGCCACATAAAATCTGGTGATCTTATTCTTCTCAATTTCAATTTTGTTATAGTTTCCGCATTCACCATATAACAACATGCAAAGAAAAAAAGAAATTACCAATAGCAACAGGGAAAATCATTGAGGTCTAACAAATTGGACGCTTTTGAAAATCAAAGCTTTAAAATATCTTCTCGTAGATGGTGGTGAACTAGAAGACTCCCTTAAAAATAAACAGATTTTAATTTTAATATGGTCAATTAAAAATTCCTAACTACATTTTAAGGATCAAAACTGTCTTTTTAAGTCCTTATATATTGATATGTGGCCGAGGATTCTCGTAGTAGACCTTTTGGAATTCACTCTGCCATTCGAGTGTTGGGATGGCCTCGACTATCCTCCTTGCCTCCCTGCCGAGACAATAACGTGCCTTCAGGTTGGGAAGCCACCTGCAGAAGCAAGTTTTCTTGGCTCTTTTTGTTGTTTTTCACCATGTCGCCTGCGTCATTGGCGAGGATCTCTGTGCCTGTCTCCCATTTCTGGATGTCGGCTTCAATCGGCTTCATGTTGTTTTGAGCCTCATCGACAAAACGCTGCACCCTTTGTCTCGCGTTAATTAACTTCGCAGCTTCCTCCTTAAAGTTGCGAACAAAGCTGCCGAAGAATATCATGTCGCTGCATACAATCTAAGGTCCAATTCGTGGAATTATATGATCCAACTTGCAATGCAAAGACAATTAATCACCCATACAGCACATACACATTGCCTAACAGGTATTAGAGCATAGACCGATCCTTCAGTTTAAACTGAGAACCCTGCGGCCTTTGAACAAATAGATGGTGAGGATGGCACAAATTGCAAGCTTCCAGTTCATACACTTCCGAAAGAAACTTGAACAGAGAAGAATTAATCTTCTCTACTATAAGGCAAAATCGTGATACGTACCCTTCTGCATAATACCGTTTCAGCCATCTCGAGTGAGTACGCAAAGGAATGTCCGATGAAGGCAACTGTTATTATCGAAAGCAATGACGACCCCACTTCCTTGGCTTCTACCGTCGCAGCCCTGCTTCTGGCTTTTGGTGATGATGAGTGTCTCGGCGTGACGACTCAGCAAATGTCCGACAATGAAGCAGTCAAGTGAAAGGCGAGAGAAAAAAAAAAAAAAAAACAGAACAGAGATCAAGAGAGGCGAGTCTTGAACAAATCGACACCAATAACAAAGTTTAATTGGAGAAGAGATGACCTGATGATTTAATGGCGATGACAGGTGGCAGCTCGAGATGATGACTCAATAACTTATCGTTAAAAAAACTCGATAACCTATTGTCCAAAATATGATAACTTATCAGTCCAAACTCGATAATCTATCGGAACCCTATGATAATTTCTCATTAAAAAATCACTTATCATATCAATAAAGCACCATTTAACCTTAATCTAATCCCAAACTAACTCCTAAAATGCAACAACAACCCTATTCAAGGGCTAGAAAGCCACTCACACCTAAATCCAAGCTTTATAAAGTGTTAGGGAAGGTGTGGCGAGGCTGGACAGCGCGCTGGGCTTGGCAGTGGACGGCCTCCCTTAGGCCGGCAGTGTCCAAATCACCAACTAATAGAGAGAAGGCTGCTATGAGGGGCTGGACAAGGGCCTTCTCGTCTCCAAAATTCCGACACGGTTGCAAGAATGTTGGCGTGAAGGGTGGTTTGACGTTGGTGGTGTGACGGACGATCACCGGTGAGGGAAACTAGAGGAAAAGTGAGACAAAAGCTTGGGATGAAGATGAAAATGGAGATGGGGGTTTTGATGGTGGCAAGGGGAGAGCGAGAATGAGCTTGAAAGCAACAAGCGAGAAAATGAGAGAGAGAGATCGACGATAAGGAGAGGGAAAGGAGAGAGAGAATGAGAGAAATCTTTGCAAATTAATGTCCATCCCATCCCAAATCCTTGAATCCCTCTCAACCAAGCAAATGAAAGCTTCTTGAAGAAGAAAAATCCAAGCATTAATGGAGAAGATTGGCACATGGGAGAGTAGGTCAGGTTAGACTAGCTAGGCTTAGGCTAGATTGGCTTCCCTCAAGCTCTTGGCTACCCATTTCAAGCATGTACTGCCTCTCCCTTAGCCCATTGCATCTTTGCTCTTTTCTCTTTGGTTGAGTGAGAGCGCAATTTGGTCATTTTACAAAGATTGCGCACTATTCAGACACTATTCATGTACTTGAGTGCAATTAATGCCAAGATCTTATAATGATGGCTTCATGGGCTTGGAGGGTCCATAGCCCTCCCTTGGGCATATGGCCCTTGGGCCGCCCATCATGGACGTGGGCCCATTTGGGCCTTCCTTCCTGGCTTGGGCCCATTGGGCCATCCAACGTGGGCTTGGGCCCACCCAAGTCCTCGTTCGTGGCACGTCCCCAAATTTCTGAATTTCCGTAATTCGTTGATGAGAATTCGAGTTTTTACCATAGAATGGCCCTTTTGAAATTTTCCTAGTCTGACAATCCCATCTGGAGATTGGTTGTTGTCATAATTCCATTCTGAAAATCAGTGTCAAATTGAGGATGTCATGCGTGGCTCTTGACACTCAAGCCTTGGGAAACAACCACAAAATAATAGCTTCCTATGCGGGCTGGATCTATGTGATGGCTGATCTGACACTCCTGAGCACTGACTCTATAGTGATCTTGACACCGTCTTTAAGAATGACATTCACAGCCCCACATTCATGGTAATTAAGCTAATGTTTACCTTAAGCACTGTAAATATATGTGTATGTTATTTTCTGGTCATGTGATTATTTCTTTTCTTGTGACAACTGTAGTCCACTGTCAATGTCCAAAGGCAACCGTGGCATGATCTACATTGCAAAGTTGAGGGACAAGCTGCGTACGACACATTGAAGAATTTCGAACAGAGATGGAAAAAGGTGGCAAAGTGGCGTGAGTTTAAGCTAAAAAATGTTAGGCGTCGGCATGAGAATTGTGATATCCTGAAATTCAACCATTCTCGAGATATATGAAATTGTTATTTCATCAATGCACTGATAGTAGAATTTACTCTAAACTGATCACTCATGAGTTAACTAATCTATTGGGAAATGTCACAAAGGATTAAAACGCGAATAACTAGAGAATTCAATCAGAAATAGACCGCTCGACCATAAGGATCGATAATGGATAGTACTACACTGTTACAAGTCAATTAGTGAACGTATATAAATTGATTCAGCGGATGTTGACACCTAAATTTTATTACTTAAAAAATTAGGGATCGACTACAACCCCTAAGCAAAAATATAAATTAATTGCATGGATGTTAGGAGCATTATCATAACAATGAGTCCACATAAAATTGCATTGCGTGGATCTCGTGCGAAATTCAGCAGTGGACATTCAATATTGCAGACAAGGAACCCACTCATGCATGAACTCCAAAAAATTGGCTTGGGCAAAAAAATTCAAGGGCTGACCAATGTTTCTATTGAGGAAGATAACGAAGAAAAAGGAAGTACAAATTTGGAGATACTGAACGTATATTCTCTTCACACGTATCTATAGCAGTATATTTGGTTTGTCTCGAAGAGGTTTGAAACAAAAAAGGGCAATTGAATAATTCGGCAAAGTGCAAGAGGTGTGGGAATCGTGAAATAAAATAATAACAAATTTTACTTCCCACAATTTAGGATAAATTCAACTTATATATGTGTGATCAGAATATATTAAAAGATGCGGATAGAATGTGAAGGGGGAGCAAGGTGACGATAAAATATCGCCCACTCTTATTGGTGTGACATCCTGATTTTCAACCATGTTTTCGATGAAATGAAATGGGCTTTTCATCGAAGCGCCTATAGTCTTTTTCTTTGAGCTGATCACTCATAAGATAATTAATCTATCTGGTAAAGCCGTTAAGGAATCTAAACGCAACAAACTTGAGAATTCGACCAGAAATCAACTACTTGACCGTGCTAATCTACAAGGGTCAATACGGTACCGTTAAAATCGATTAGAGACCAGAGATAGGTCGGTTTGACAGAGCATGTAATTAAAGTGTGGATGATTCCACCTAATTGCAAAATTCTTGTCGAACGGCACTAAACCGATTTTTCTATCATCTCTGTACCCTATGCTCGTGTTTGAAACCTCAAGATTTTCACGACAATCGAGAGTCGCCTATGAGTCGAAGATGCACAATGTGGATCGAAAATAATCGACCACGGGTCAAATGCACTAAAAATTCCTAAAAGCTACCTGATAGGTTAGGTCACGCTAAAATCATGTCCGATTGAAATTAACCGTGAAATTGAACCTAATTTCAGAAATTGAAAGTTTTGTCATGTCACGATTTATTTTAAGAACGTCAACTCATCCTTCGAAGAATTTTCGGCGAGCCCGGATTTTAGGCGAAAAATCAAAATTGGACGATTTTGAACCGAGAAATTCGGAGGGCCGTTTTTGTGTGGATTTTTGACATCCAAGATGGATCGTTGGGTGAGGAAAATTATGGAATTTGATATGGGCATTCTCCTTGGCATTTTGGCCATTAATTTAAGACCAATTGAAGAGGAATTTAGTTGAATTTGAAGTTTAATGCTTGAAATTCGTAGCCATTGAGGGGCTGCAACATTTCAGCACCATTTGAAGCTTGTTGGAGAAGTCTTGGAGGGGAAATGGCTGAGGATGATGATTGTGGACTTTAGGGGCTTTGTGATGATGGTTTGTGATATTTTGTGAAGACTTTTGAGGCCTTTGTGCCCCTCAAGCCAACAACAGAGCTAAGGACCAGTAGAGAACCAGCCAGCCCTTGCCATCGACCGCTCGAGCTCCCTCGCACACCCGTCGATCGTCGCACGCCAGTCCAGCGCCCATCCGAGACAACGAACCGCCGCTTGTCACTACCCTTAGGTCTGCACGTCCCTCGCTATCCCACACCTGCTCGCCGTCTGCCTAGCCTCCCGTTGCGTCCCCGAGCTACCGTCCACTATTCCAATCGCTCGAGCCACCACCGTCGGCCCCTGCAGCTCCACCCGGTCCCACCTTGCCTTTCCCGCGATAGTTAGGCCACTCAACCAGCTCATTCGACTAGCAAGTAGAGCCGAACTTACAGCTTGGGTTGTGAGCTTCGTGGCCTATTTCTGGCCCTTTCCTAGCCTCCCTTGGTGTTGCTCTAGGCTCGAGTCTCACTCGCCTCCGCGTCGTCGTTGCCGTGAACTCATTGGCTCGCAAATCCGGTGAGTTTACTTGCTAAACCTTGCTTAGGGGTTTATTATGCTTAGAGGAGATTAGTTTAGGCTAAGATTGGATTAAGTTGTTAGATTAGTGTGATTAGTGTAATTAGTGGTTTAGTATGTTAATTAGGCTAATTAGGTGGTTAGATTAGCTTAGTTAAGGGTTAATTAGATTGTGTGATTTATCTAGCTTAGTACGTTATTTAATTAGGTCCAATTAGGTAGTTAGATTAGTGTATTTGGCTTAATTAGGCATTTATGTAATTAATTTGCATTTATTTAATTAATTTTGTAATTTATTTAATTATTTAATATTTTTCGGAAATTATACCAGGATAGCCGGTCATCAGAATTTCGTGCTGATTGTCATGGTGTAATCAATTTATGCAATTGAGTGCTAATTTGTGCAATTGAGTAATGATTGTTGATTTTCAGTTATTATTTCAAAATTATGAAATTTTGGTGTTTAATTAAAAAATACCAGGTGTTGGGTTTTGACACCGAAAATGTTTTTAAGTACTATATCAAATAGTGGGATTTTAAAAGGAATGATATCAATTTTTATGGTTCGATTTGACTGTGTACCCACACACGATTATTTTATCAAGTGTTTTTAATACGAAGAAAATAGGCCAAGCACATTATTTTAATTGAGGCATTTGAGTGCAATGCACGGTGTCCTTGGCCGGAATTGGATGGTCATGTGACTGATATGTGAACCCGTCGCGAGCGTTTACTCCGGGCGATGCTCCTATGTGGAATGCCCCTATCAATGGATGTCGGTCGCAGTAGAGCCTGGGCCGATGCTCCTTCGGGAATGCCGTCTCAAGGTAGACGTTACCATGCTCGATGGGGCAAGACGATGCTCGGCTATGCCGAAAGACCGTCGAATGTCAAGTAGGCCGGCCGTAATCAATTGGAACACATGATTGATTGAGATAAACGCACCTGATTATGGGACAAAATCGTGTGGCACGGAATGTGACGTGTCATAACGATTTGGCCTTATAATCGGGACTCCTGTGATTGATTGAGATATGAGTGAGACATTTCAATTGATGTGTGCATTTACTATATGCATCTGTTATATGAACTATACTGACGTGCAGGGAGGTGCTGAGGAGAGGTGAGTCTTTTGTGATGTGTGGTTAGATTGCCTCTAGGCGTATTACCTTCCTAATCGGGGTTTAGGGCGTGAACTCACTGAGACATTGTCACACCCTGTCGTGGTTTAACTTTTTACAGGTCCTTAGATGGAGGCCCGTCCGATTCGTTCTGGACAGCCGCGAGGGTATAGTGAGCAGAGTATTGACGTTCTTGTCCCCGGGAGTCCCTGGCTCCATGAGTTCATCGAGACCACTATTTTGGTTGATGAGAGCCTCCCACTATTGGTACCTCATCAATTCAAGACGTGGTTTCATCATAGGCCTAATGGGGTGCGGGAAGGTCCCCTTCAGGGTTTCGACATACCCGCCGTTGAGGGTGAGGGGGTAATTGACCCACCGACAGTGTCGTGATAGATCCGAATCCCAAGTAAATAGGGTCCGGCATAGGGTTAGCTCGGTAGTCTCTTTTGTTTATAGACTCTTGTGTATAAAACCTAGTGTGTTTATAAAAGTGTATTTGTGAAATTTTGTTGTCCTACTTTTCTATCCCAAGTTGGTTGGTGTCTAGGGATTGTTTATTTCGCTTCCGCTTGTGCATGATTCTTTTGAGTCGGCGACGCATCCTGGGAACGTCGCAATTTAGTCAACCAACGAGGGGTGCGCGCGCGCTCAAGGTTCGGGGTGTGACAATTGGTATTTCCAATTTGATAACGCAAGGAAAGATATTGAGGGAAACACGTGATACGCATGTAGGAGGTAATGGAGGAGATGTGAATTTCAACGATTCTTTTTTGTACAGATTTCCTCTTTTGCAATACAAGGTAGGCAGTATAAAAAAGGGGCGACAACACAATTGAGAGTACACAGTTACAACATAAAGATACACAAGAAAGAGAGAGAGGGCCGTGAATGTCCAGTCAATGAGCGGCATGAAGATTCCATCATCCTCGCCGGCTGCAGTGAATCCCTGTAGCTGAGATCGGACCTCCTCGTTCTGGGGTTTGTCACTTCAACTCAGCTAATCACGCATGAGGAAGATGCAGTCGCCGTTTCCTTTCAAGTCCCTCCAACAACGACGTTCGCCGAATTTCCTGCACTAACGACGATCCGTTTCTTCTTCCCGATCCTCGCACCAACAACGTTGACTCCTAGTTCAACCCCCTCGTCCCTCTTGGCGTGCTGTCCCTGGTGTTGTCCTTGGTGTCTCTTGCACATTCGGACGTCTTGCAGCTTCTCATTGATAATGATGCCACCTTAAGCAACACATATATAACTCTTTCAATTGTCCTTTTACACCTGTCTAGTGTAGAAATTTCTCCGGGTGCAAATTCCCAGGTGTTTGAGAACGCTTATAGTGCGACTTTGTTCTTACTACCAATTGCTTCGTCGTGGTTGTGGACATTTCCTCGGACCATCCTTGAGGCCATCACCACACGAGTCTCTTGTCGTATGCCAACCCGAGACCCATCTGCTGTGTGATGTCCCAGTAGCATCACGTACTAAGTGCAAGCGGAAATTTCATAAATTATTATCTTATAGGACTTAAAAGAATATGATCTTCAGACTATGGCGTTCACATTTGAAGGTTAGCATGTATAACATGGATAATTTAAAATTTAAACGTTATATTACAAGGTTAACCTGCAATGGTAATATCAATTCATAATAGACAATCCTATTAAGATCATATATAAAGATCACGAGAAGCTTCATTACTCCTGTTAACATCATTCGGGCTTACAAAAATCAACCTGGATCACTTCTAGTTTTCGCCTATTTACATCATACTTACAGGATCAAAAGTAAAGGCATAAGTAAAAGCCTGGGAAAAAGGGTGGGGGTTTCTAACTCCACTATCCCACACAAGCCCACGTCCATAAAAAAGAAACAAAAGACATTCCTCCAGCTTCTACATGATCAAAGGCGTCTAGGCGCCATCCGTCCTAGCTTCAGGTCCATCAGCGCTAAAAGGAAGAGGGCCAAGCATCTCTCCTTGGTGGTTTATGAACCACGCGACAAACTTCATCGGAATCATCTCAGCTCTACCATCGTCCATCCACAGCGTAGCCTCATACTTCGAGAAAGTCATCTCGACATCAGGATCAAACACATCACTAAAGGTAACCTCAATGCTCGATATCACTCCGTAACGAGCTATCGGGGGCACATCCATACTATCAATCTGAAAAATATAAGGAATGAGCAAAAACTATGCCCAGTAAAGAAATGATAAGACTCTAACCTAGACAATCCATAGCTATCAATAATACAAGAGAATCATAACTAAATAGCTTAATATACTAAGACAAGATTGTCACAAGTATAATCAAATGAATATTAATGCATCATATGTATAACCACTTTATATGAGACATACTAAATGCATCATATATACATATACATCTATCACATTCTCAATCTATATCCATATGAAATGCAACAGTAATATGCACAACTCACACGCCAAATAGAATTATGATCTAGTGTGAATATCAAATCCACCCTCAATCAGTTTACCCACCGGAACACAGCCGACTCAATTGAGTCACTTCCGGAATCCCACATCCAGACTTCCACAATATTTCTATTATGGGCATCTCGCTCCGAGGCATCCCCATTTCTCTGGACCGAGGCATCCAAGAACACACAGCATGGGCATCCCACTTCCAAGGGGCATCACCGGCATCTCAGTACCGATGGAAATCTCTTACTCATTTAAGCACACATTTTACACATCACACCTTCGATTAATGTAATCACCGTATGCACAAAAACCTCAAAAGTGCACAACTACCTCAAGTATAATCTATACACTTAACTCTCATGTATGAAACACACGTGCGTGTCCAAATTATAAGATAAAACCCATTTCAGCACGTCTCATACCATGCCTAACAGATTTTTACCCCATAATCAAGTACTATGCATCACACTCATTGCACACGCACGCCACCTTTAGTATATATACCATAACCATACTTCAAATGACGGATGAGGCATACTCATGCACAACTAACCACTATTATAAGATCACTAGACTCCATACGTGTCATGCAAGCCAAGTACAAGAGACACATCAACTATTGCATATTCTCGGACCAAAACAGTCTATGGACTAAAATGAGCAGTTTCGATCACAGACACAGAAAGTATATCTAATCTTATCAGAATATTACGAAATTTCAGAATGTTATAGAAGAGACATAGATTAACATTTTCCGTGAAGAAACCTAAGCCTATATCTCAATGTATAAAGAGCAGTAATTTGCTGTCTTCTTTCCAAAGTTCTGCAGTAACTTTCAGATTTAGTATCTACAGAAGAAAAATCATTTTACTAAGCAAACCTTGTCCATTTGTTCTCCAATTTTGATATGTTATTCCTAAGGATGTGTTATACAGCTTTCATCAAAGGTTTGAGGTCCAATTATTTCTGAAAATTACAGAAAATTCGTGGAATCATCAAAGGTCTTGCTGTCTCCTACAATACAGCTTGCTGTTTCAAAGAGTAGTACTCTCGCCTATACATTTTTGCATCCTTTTTGCTATAACTAAAAGTCAAACTTAATCAAATGAATTTTCTCTTAAATAAACTTATTTTCCTTATCTTCATCATTAGAATTCAAGGCGACACAAAACAAAAGGCTTTCCATCTATATTTCTCTAGAACAGAAACATTTTGCACCGTTTTCTTCATCTCTAGCTCAACCAAACCGTTAGTTTCTCTACCAATCTCTTTAGTAGTATTCTCGACACTCTTTCACAGTATCTAAGGGTAATTACAGTAAGTTTTCACTCACCTAGAATCTTTTCACAGCTCGGTACAAAACAAATTCTCACACCTCGACTCACCTACCGCAACATACACCACTCTTCCTTACTCGGCAACCATCACTACACCTTGCTCGACAATCACAGCTCACTCACTCTCAAGTTCTGAACATGCAAGGCTCTAATGCAACATGCAATGACTTATAGCCTCAATCTAGAGCTCATCTAGCTCAATCCAACACAAAACAGCAACATCACATCTAATCCTCCACCATTAAGCTAGATACGCAAGTTCCTTGAAAAAATCAATGGATAACTTCTAGTTTAGAGACTCATCTTTCCTTACCTTAGTTCAGCTACTAGATGACTCAAATATTCTTCGGAAAATCAGCACCTATTCTCGCACGCAAGAAGAAGAAAAATCGCTGAAGTGTTGCTGGTTTCTCCTGCTGCTCGACTGAGGAGAGAAATAGAGAGGAAGAAGAAGAAAAGTGTTTTGGTTTTACTTTGGAGAGAGAGAGATGATGAGAGTTATGAGGGGAAATGAAATAGAGTTAGTAGAGCTAGTCTCTAGGATAGGTTAATCATTAGATTTGCTAATGATGGTGTCTCCCTTGGTTGTTTCGGTTTTTAAGAAAGAAAACCGTGGGAGAAGAGAAGAGAGGAGAGAATTCGTGGCTTCCATGCACGACTTCCTTTCAACACCTGTCGATCGGTATCAATTAACCTTTAAGCCGTGTCGTTAGTCAGTTCATTAGTTTCTAATGTTTTTCACTTAATTCCATTTCGAATCCACTAAATTCCAATCCTCTTGTAATTATACAAATTTATGAAATCACATGACATATTAACAACTCAGTGTAAAGGTCCCAGCGCAGCTCATCAACGGAAGCATAAACGAGTCTCACCATCCCTTACTCCAATAACAATAATGCAATGCACACCCACTACGCTCCAAATGAAAAGACAAAGCCGAGTCACTTTTATTTACATTTTCACAATGGACATCTCGGGTCGGTATAGCAAAAGGGCAAGATTTTTAACTATACTTGGCTATAACTCAAAAGAGAACTCGACCTTATATCAAACATGTACACCCCTCCATCAACAAGCATCGGCTATCCCAAAAAAAATGTCAGCTCCCACTAGTCATACGCGCCATCACACCCAACCTGGTGCATCAGGCGGCGGCGACGGCAACATCCCTTGCATCACCCCATTGCGTCGAACGTGAACAGACAAAAACTCTTGGATAACAGGGCTATTAGCAAGACCCACATCGTACATCACCAAGACACGGACTCGGACATACACTAGACCAGGTACACTAATACAGGAATGCTCTGTGCACTCCACCTCAACGTCAGTAGGTATGCCATAGAAGGTACCATGCACAACTGGTGAAAGAGGCATCTTTCTAATCTGAAATGTTAATCCCCAAAGGGGTGAGTACAACCTCTCAGCAGTAAAGATCCATCAAACTTCACAATGCGTCAAACAGAACAATCAAGGTATCATGAATAAAACACATATCATTCATGCATTCAAGCATACCTCACCTTGCAGCCATGCATATATCACCATACAACATGCATAAACCACCATGCACTTGTACTTATATCATCAAGTAGCCTTGCATATATCTCCATGCAACGTGCATATACCACCATGCACTTATACATGTATCATCAAGCAGCCATGCATATATCACCATGCAACGTGCACATACCACCATGCACTTATACACGTATCATCAAGCAGCTATGCATATATCACCATGCAACGTGCATATACCACCATGCACTCCATGCTTGCATTCTCATGAGGTTCATTCCATGCCATATGCACACATCCATGCGCATGATTCAATTCTCGATATTTATCTTTCAATTAGATCACATCA
>CM024717.1:6846039-7073655 GCA_014182545.1 Eucalyptus globulus | reverse complement strand
GCCTCATGCTTGGGACTGCACATCAAGAGAAAAATAAGTGATCATGTAAAATACAACACTGTCGCGACCTCCCCGAAGCGGGTTGACCACCCAAGGGTTCTCCACTAATGGATTGCTAAGCTGGACCTCAGCCTCGAGCTCTCCCAAGCCCTTACAATTCGCAACTTAGGGTTTGAGTTTTTTGACATGCATATGATTTTTTATCCTGGAGTCGCCACTAATCTATTTTTTGGTGGGTCGATTAGAAACCCAAGTAAAGTAATGGGAGAATTACTTTACTCCTACGAACTAGAGATTAAATGAGTTCGGGGATTTGATTACGCTAGATTTCTCTAACGCCCTTTCGGTACCTTTTATCTTTTATTTCAGAAAAATATTTTGCAGGCAGCTTGAATTGATTTTAGCCTAAAACACTAAAGTGATTATACGGGTGCACAAACATTAAAGATAACATTCAAAAGGAAAAAACATTGTAGAATTAAACACAATAAGGCAATCAATTATTTTTGGGATTTTCTTTTGTTTTAAAATGAAAACTTACCTATATAACATGCATATGATATTTTTTGGTATTTTTATTTATTGAAATTCAAATAATTACTGAAAATTGACTACAACACCCAACAAGTTATCCTACTCAAGCTAGGAAATAATTTAGATTAAATCCCCATTTTAATTCGGAAACTCATCTTAATTAATTATCCATAACATGCAATCTAACGAATCTAATTAGATAAATTCTAAACATGCGGTCCTAACCTATTTAAGAAACCATCCTAATTTGTCATGCAATATGATTTTTTTTTTTATGTTTTCCAAAACAAGCATTTTATCAAATATAAACATTATATCCAACAGCTCAAGATATTTATCAAATGAAGGATTAAAATAATTGAAAAATAATCCGTTGTCTCACGGATTAAATTAACGATTATTTTATTCCTAAACATCACAATAGTCAAGAAAATCAAAATAATTAAAAAATTAATCCGAAGTCTCGGATCAACTTAATAATTATAATGATTTTTAAAGCCAAGATATATCAAAATCAACATAATTAAAAAATGGTCCGAAATCTTACGAACCAAATTAATAATTATGGTGATTTTTACCAATAATATCCTATTTGGTAATGCCTAAAACCTCAATTAACATCAAACATTTCAGTTTATATAATAATATTTAAAAGAAATTTGGCTAAAGAAATTTGGATCCAGCGCCAAAATTTCACGAATGGTGGTTCGCGTCGGGGTCGGGCTGTGGCGGTTGCAAGGCCACAGCAGCTTCTGGTCAGGCTCGTCACGGGCTTTGTGGGGGTGGCTCAGGCGCTTCGAACGGCCTCGTCGTCGCCGTGACCTGCAGGGGAAGCAGCGCAGCCGCATGGACGAAGCGGGATGGCGGCGGCTTTGGGCTGCTCGGTCACGGTGATGCAACAAGCAACGGCGAGTTCTGACTTCTTGTCATGAAAGCCTAGGAAGCAGCGACGCGGTCGACCGGAGCAAGGAACTCAGTAATGTTCTCGAGCTTGGGAGGTGAAGCGACGGGGTGGACGCTCGGGCGGCGATGGTGACGGCGCGGGCTGCGGCGAAACGGAGGTGCGGCGTCGGCTGGGTCGTCGAGGGCGAGAGGCGGGAGGCTGGGCGTGGGCGTCGGGCACCGGGCAGCAGCAACGTGATGGCGTGGTGCAGGCGCGAGGACCAAGCGGAGGTGGTGCAGGCTGTGGCGAGTTGCGGTAGTGCGGCGACGGCGTTAGGTTGCTGCGGAGGTGCGGCGTGGGCAGCGGATCGTGGGCCGACGGGTGAGGGAGCGAGCGGTGCCGGACGGGGGTGCGGTGTCGAAAGGCGCGGCGTGTCGCGACGATGGCTGGTGGCACGGCGACCGGCTCGTCGGTGCTCGGACGGAGGGGCGAGGTCGCGGCCGGCGGCCGGGCGGGCCCGGGGATGCGGCGGGCGCTCGGGTGGCGCTACGGAGGTGCTGTTTGCTGAAGCAGCGGTGGCGGGTGCTGATGGTGGCGCGCTCGGGGCTCACTGGAAGGAGATGCTGGCGTCGGGCACCAGGCGCAGCCGCAGTGATGGCGCGGTGCAGAGGCGCGGGCTGCAGGCGTAGAGGCGGGTGCTCGTGGCGTCGGTGGCTCGGCCTCCGGTCCCGGTGTCGTGGGTCTGCCCAGCGGTGTTGGCGGAGGAGCGGTGGAGCGGCGAGACAGCAGCAGCGGGCGGAGAAGGAGCAGCGTCGGGTCGTCGTGGGTTGGTGCACACAGCGAGCGAGGCGGTGCACGGCGGAGGTGGAGGCGCGACGGTGCGAGCGCGGCCGCGAGGGGTCGACGGGCAGAAGCCTTGCAAAGAAGAAGAACAGTAACTGTTCTTTCTTCTCTCCTTTTTTTTTTTTTGCTTTTCTTTTCTCTCGCTTCTCTTATTTCAAGTGTACTTTTTCTGTTTCTGTTCAGCTCTTGTACTTGATTTCTTTTCTTTTTTTCTTTTTTAACGAGACTCTCTATCTTTTAATCTCCTCCCTCTCTCCTTTCACTTCCCCCTGACTTCATTTGGTTCTCTTGACGAGCATCTCTTCCTTTTTAATTTCTTCCTTTCTCTCCACTCGTGTGTCTCTCTACGGGTTCTCTTTTTTAATAGCTCTCACAAAACCTCTTCAGTGAATTTTTCGTTCTCCTCCATGCTCCTCCGAGAATCATTGCTTATTTATAGGCAACGGCAGCCGCAACTTTTCCTTGCTTGTTCAAGTTTGGTTCTTTTTTTCAAATATGGTGGCCACCCGATCGGGGAGGAAAGTACTACAAAAATGATGGCCTATTCTCTTGCAGGCTTTCCCAGAATTTCCGCGTGTGCAAGTGGACACGGTTGCGGCTTCTCTTAGAATTTTCACGTCCCCCATTTAATGCGTGCATATGCAGGCATTAATGAGGGAGAGACAATGGACGTGAAGCACTCTTCTTTATTCTATTTTTCTGACTTTCATTGTGTGTTTTCATACCAACAAGAGAGACACCACCTTCCGCACATCTCATTGATCGAGGGCCCCTACCACGTCCGTGGAATTAATGCATGCATTAATGAGAGAGAGACAATGACGTGCAGGAATTCTTCTTCGTGCCTGAAGCTTCTTATGCAGCTACTTGTTCCCCCTATCTATAGGATTGCCACAATTTTTACTTTTCTTGTTTATTATTTGCTTCCTTTTTCAGCAAATTTCGTTGCTTCTCCATGACAACTCACACTTGAGAGAGAGCATATTATATAATATTATATCATGGGCTCCTTTTGCTTTCTCGGAGGATTCCGCACGTCTGCCGAATTTGTGCGTGCATGCGCATGCATTAATGAGGGAGAGATAACGGACGTGCAAGAACTTCCTTCCTCTTTTTTGACTTTTGCTCTTTTGCGTGCTCAGACTAGTGGAGAGAGAGAGAGCATCCCTTCGTGCATGTAATCGACTGCGAGCCGCTGCGTCTTCTCGCGCTTTTAATATCGATGCAAATGCGACTATATGAAATGCAATTTTACTATTTTTTTTATGTAACTAATTACTAAATGGTTAGGCAAAAATTTAGGTGTCAACAACTGCCCCTCTTTGAATGTGAGCTCGCAGAGGTTGCATTCAAAGACAATATGATACCTAAATTTTGACCATGAACATGCACTGAATGACGTTTTTTTTTTTTTTTTTTTTTTTGTATTCCATTTTGAAATGCAATTTATATGATGCATGGAAATGCTAATGCAAATGATAAAGGAACTTACCTAGAATAACTTACCTTCGAAGAAGATAGAGCAACTCGAGATAGTTGGTGTTACATGTCCAAGACCCGTACTATTCTACGATCACCCATAATAGTAACATGGTTTTGCAAAGAGACTGCTTTCTCAGGACCCGTACCATTCTACGGTCGCTGTTGACACCTAAATTTTTGCCTAACCATTTAGTAATTAGTTACATAAAAAAAAATTGTAAAATTGCATTTCATATAGTTGCATTTGCATCGATATTAAAAGCGCGAGAAGACGCAGCGGCTCACAGTCGATTACATGCACGAAGGGATGCTCTCTCTCTCCACTAGTTTGAGCACGCAAAAGGGCAAAAGTCAAAAAAAGAGGAAGGAAGTTCTTGCACGTCCGTTATCTCTCCCTCATTAATGCATGCGCATGCACGCACAAATTCGGCGGACGGGCGGAATCCTCCGAGAAAGCAAAAAGGAGCCCATGATATAATATTATATAATATGCTCTCTCAAGTGTGAGTTGTCATGGAGAAGCAACGAAATTTGCTGAAGAAGGAAGCAAATAATAAACAAGAAAAGTAAAAATTGCGGCAATCCTATAAATAGGGGAACAAGTAGCTGCATAAGAAGCTTCTGTGCACGAAGAAGAATTCCTGCACGTCCATTGTCTCTCTCATTAATGCATGCTTTAATTCCACGGACGTGGTAGGGGCCCTCGATCAATGAGATGTGCGGAAGGTGGTGTCTCTCTTGCTGGTATGAAAACACACGATGAAAGTCAGGAAAATATTGGCTGCAGCTCTGACTCCAACGTGTCTTCCTCCGAGTCCATTCATCGGGCGACACCTGTCCAACGGCAGCCACGCTGGAGTCCGAGCTCGTCGCGGTTACTTTCGAAAGGAACGGAGCAAAGTTGACGGAAACTTAATTTCTCTCTCCTCCGCACGTCTTGTCCTGTCATTCAGCTCTGCAAGGAACGGAACTCCCTCGGAAGGAAATATTTGGTGGAGCCCACCAAATATTTCCTTCGCATCTTCACGTTCCCACGAAAATTTCGAACGCAACTCTCTCTCCCTCTCTCCATTGAACCGAACTCTCTGTTTCTTTGCTTTTCCTCCGACGAACGAGGGAGGCTGCCGTCCGACGAAACACATACTTGAATCTCTAGCTTTTGTGCTCGGCGGGTGCGGGTGGTGAGGGTGGTCTAGGCCATTTCGAGCTCGGTGGTGAGCCCGTCGAGATCCTCGGTGCGCTCCATTGCTGCTCTTCCTCCGACGGACGAGGGAGGCCGCCGTCCGACGAAACCGCGCCGCCTTGAATCTACGGCTTTTGTGCTCGGCGGGTGCGGGTGGTGAGGGTGGTCTCGGCCATTTTGAGCTCGGTGGTGAGCCCGTCGAGATCCTCGGTGCGCTCCATTGCTGCTCTTCCTCCGACGGACGAGGGAGGCCGCCGTCCAACGAACCGCGCCCCCTTGAATCTTCGGCTTTTGTGCTCGGCGGGTGCGGGTGGTGAGGGTGGTCTCGGCCATTTCGAGCTCGGTGGTGAGCCCGTCGAGATCCTCGGTGCGCTCCATTGCTGCTCTTCCTCCGACGGACGAGGGGAGGCCGCCGTCCGACGAACCGCGCCGCCTTGAATCTCCGGCTTTTGTGCTCGGCGGGTGCGGGTGGTGAGGGTGGTCTCGGCCATTTCGAGCTCGAGTGGTGATCCCGTCGAGATCCTCGGTGCGCTCCATTGCTGCTCTTCCTCCGACGGACGAGGGAGGCCGCCGTCCGACGAACCGCGCCGCCTTGAATCTCCGGCTTTTGTGCTCGGCGGGTGCGGGTGGTGAGGGTGGTCTCGGCCATTTCGAGCTCGGTGGTGAGCCCGTCGAGATCCTCGGTGCGCTCCATTGCCGCTCTTCCTCCGACGGACAAGGGAGGCCGCCATCCGACGAACCGCGCCGCCTTGAATCTCCGGCTTTTGTGCTCGGCGGGTGCGGGTGGTGAGGGTGGTCTCGGCCATTTCGAGCTCGGTGGTGAGCCCGTCGAGATCCTCGGTGCGCTCCATTGCTGCTCTTCCTCCGACGGACGAGGAGGCCGCCGTCCGACGAACCGCGCCGCCTTGAATCTCCGGCTTTTGTGCTCGGCGGGTGCGGGTGGTGAGGGTGGTCTCGGCCATTTCGAGCTCGGTGGTGAGCCCGTCGAGATCCTCGGTGCGCTCCATTGCCGCTCTTCCTCCGACGGACAAGGGAGGCCGCCATCCGACGAACCGCGCCGCCTTGAATCTCCGGCTTTTGTGCTCGGCGGGTGCGGGTGGTGAGGGTGGTCTCGGCCATTTCGAGCTCGGTGGTGAGCCCGTCGAGATCCTCGGTGCGCTCCATTGCTGCTCTTCCTCCGACGGACGAGGGAGGCCGCCGTTCGGCGAACCGCGCCGCCTTGAATCTCCGGCTTTTGTGCTCGGCGGGTGCGGGTGGTGAGGGTGGTCTCGGCCATTTCGAGCTCGGTGGTGAGCCCGTCGAGATCCTCGGTGCGCTCCATTGCTGCTCTTCCTCCGACGGACAAGGGAGGCCGCCGTCCGACGAACCGCGCCTACTGTCGAAATTCCTTTTGCTGTTTATATATTTGAATGATACATTGACCTTGGCTTGATTTTCAGGTTGTTTGCCTACTGCTTTTGGTCGCCGATTAGTCCCTCTTTTGCTCATTTGAATTGCTATTGCTCTTTGGTCGCCGATTTTGTTTCACTAAAGTTAGTTATAAATTATCACATTTTAGCAAGTATTTTCTCTAATAATGCCAATATATGGCGTGCCTTACATGATGTTTTCCCTTCGTTATGCTTATTTTCCTGTTATTCTGGTAAAACTGTAGGCTCGTTGCTTGTTTCTTTTGTTTTCCAATTGGGTAGCATATGTCATGTTTGAAGATACTGCACTTGAATACACCATACATGTTCTCTTGAATGCTATATCTAATGCAACTTGTATGGTGATATTATGTTGGCAGGTATAATTTGGGTGCAAATTTCCACGTACAAATTATCAAATGGCAAAATCACAGGTAATTCATCGATAATACTATGTTTAGAAATATATTTTGCTTTCTTAAGTAATGGATGAGATTTTATTATGCTTGTAAAGCACGATGTTAATTATTTTTTGTTATTTTAATTGCAGCATGAATCTTCCCATCTTTCACATGTAGTACGTGATATGGAAAAAGAATTTGAATTTGCAGTAGGAATGGTGTTTTCAAATGAACTTGAGGCATATCATAAATATGTGGCATATGCAATCGGCAAAGGATTTGGAGTCAGGAAGGGTAATATGTTTAGAAATAGTAAAGGAGAACTAACTCGACGAACCTTTGTATGTAATTGTGAGGGGTATTCTGACAGCTCAGATGGTAAGGAAAAGAAATTTCAGAGATATGAAGTTAGATGTGGCTGTCTTGCTCATATCAAATATAAGGTTGATAATGGTATCTATGAAGTCATAGAGTATGTTGCTGAGCATAACCATCCATTTATTCCAGAAGATCAAAAGCATATGATTAGATGTGGAAGATTGATATCTGATACTTGCAAAAGTGTTTTAGTTGATATGAATAAAGCTGGTATTGGAGGGACTACAACATATAAGTTTTTAGCAAATGAAGCTGGAGGAAGCCAAAACTTGGGTTTTAATTTGCGTGATTGTCAAAATTATTTGCAGACAAGAAGATCTGAGGTTATAAGTGGGGGAGATTGTCAAAATCTTCTAAATCATTTTCATTGCATGCAATTGCAAAATCCTATGTTTTTCTATGCTGTACAGGTTGATCAAGATGGTAGATTGACAAATTTATTTTGGAGAGATAGCTTGTCCAAATTTGATTACGATTGTTTTGGTGATGTCCTAGTATTTGACACTACATATAGGACCAACAGATATGAAATGATATGTGCACCTTTTGTTGGGGTTAATCACCATTGGAAGAATACTCTATTCGAGTGTGCATTTTTTATGGATGAGACTGCAGAATCATTTATTTGGTTATTTGAGGTGTTTTTGAAGTCTATGGGAAATAAGGCTCCAAAAACAATGTTTACTGATCAAGACGCAGCCATGGCAAAAGCCATTAGAACGGTGTTTCCAAATACACAACACCGTTTATGCACTTGGCACATTGGGAAAAATGCCAATAAAAACATCCCACATCTTTACAACAATCCAGGTTTTAAGGATAAATATTTCTTCAGGCTTATGTATAGATGCAGATCGGAAGATGAATTTGATTCCACTTGGAAGGAAATGGAAGAGGAGTGGCATACTGAGAATAACAATTGGCTCCGGAGATTATATGACATTAGACATAAATGGAGTTTAGCTTTTGATCGTGATACCTTTACTTGTGGTATAACATCAAGCCAAAGGAGTGAAAGCACCAATAATGTCTTTCAACGTATGGCGAAGAAGACATTACGTCTTATAGAATTTGTCCCATACTATGAAGAACAACTAAAGCACATAAGAGAAGTGGAAAGTCAAGATGATTATGCCTCTCGTGGGAAACCCAAATTACAGGTTTCGAGTAATGGGATTTTGAACCATGCTGCTTCAGTGTATACACGCACCATTTTTAACAAGTTCAATGCAGAATTTTTGGAAATTCTCTCTGAGAAAATTTCAAGTGTTACATTTGATGGATCAATTTATTTATATACTCTGAAGTGTATGGGAAATCCACGTGAAAATATTGTCAGATTTGACCCTGCGGACTTTTCAATCTCTTGTGAATGCAAATTATTTGAAGCAAAAGGATGGTTGTGCCGTCATGCCTTGAAAGTGTTGACTGAGAATATGTCGGTTATGAGCATTCCATCTGCTTATATTTTGAAAAGATGGACTAAAGGGGCCAAACAAGGGATTATAGGTGATGAATTTCATCCAATGTCACCAGGTTCATCTAAATTTAATCGATTTTCCACGTTAATGCAACAATCTTTTGAACTGATGAATTTGGGAGCCGAAAGCGTAAACACTATGGAAATAGTGTCGAAGAACATGGAAAATACGAAGGCTGAACTATTATCATACCAATCAAGTGTGGGTATGACTGATGAGGCTAGTAATGATGATAATGAGGCCTCTTTGTGTGATGTCTCGGTGTTGGACCCCCTTCAAAGAAAAGGAAAGGGAATAGCTTATGGAAGGCTTAAAAGTTCAAGTGAGAAGAAGAAGAAAAAATCTAAGAAAGGAACACTCCCAATGCACGTAGAAAGTCAAGGTGAATGAAATATTATTTTAGTAAAATTTTTCACTTATGTTACATGATGTCGATTAATATATTTATTACTTTGTAATGTAGAGTTGGCTGTCCAAGCAACACCCGATGATACTCATTTTCCAAAATTTCTAGTAATTCAAATCAGTTTCTACGTGCCTATTATCCTAGCGGCATTGGTGGTCCAACGGTAAATTTAAATTTTCATAAGTTTGTATATCGTTTTTAGTCCTCCATTTGTATTTATATGTAATTAATTTGGTCAATTTTTATATAGATGCAACATCCAGCATATATTATGCCACCGGGAACTATGAGTGGATTTTGTTCATTCCCTAATCAGGTACTTAATAATTTAGTGTATTAATTTAGTTATGATAGATTGTGTCTTTCTACAATTATAAAAAAGTCATCATTTGCAAAAGTTACAACCATTACAATAATCTAATTACATTATGCTAATGGAGTTATTTATTATATATAGATACAATCACCATATGTCATGCCACCAGGGATTATGAATAGATTTTCCCCATTTACTAATCAGGTACTTAATATGAAATTATATTTAATCTTAGTTTTATTTCATTTTTTTTGTTAGTATTGTAATCTTGTCAATGGTTTCTTCTAAATAGATGTTGGAGTACCATAATATATCTCATGGAACTATTTTGAGTCAGGTACAACTTGCCTTGCGTTTTGTCTCATAAGATTACTTGAGAAATATTTAGCAGCTTATTTAGTAAAAATAAATTGGTTATTCGTTTGTACAGGAGTCATCAAACTCTTTTCAACATCTTGGGGTGAATGAATTGAACAATTCTGAAGAAGCGCGTATCAATTTGCCAAGTAGTCATTTCATGCAGAAAACTAAAGAGGTGTTTCTTGAGCACTTGCCAGCTCTACAATAGCTTCTTTTATGTGCTTGGGTGCGGTGTATTTATTAAATCTGTTAGGTTTAATGTCTTTTACCCCTAAGTAGTATTACTTGAGAACCTCACTGATTGTCTCACATTTTTCAAACATTGTGAATATATGGCAACATCACATTTATTAATTGTTTTTCTGTGTTTACTAATTGTTCACCGGTTCGGGTGGTAACAAAGGTGGGAGGACTTGACGAGGTTACACTAGACAGTTTTATATGCACATCTTCAAGTCCAAATGGCGACAATGCTCCAATGGTAGGCCTTCATGTTGCAGCAGCAAATGATGAAGATCAACCCAAAGACACAACAACCATTTCGATGACATAACTTGATGCTGGAGAATTAGTTCAACAGTTCTTTCATAGTCTCATACTGTTGAGATTAGAGCAGACTTTGGCCTCACTATCGCCACTTATTTCATTTGCGTTGCATCGATAATTGGATACCCATCAAAGGTCTTGACCTTTATGTAGAAGTCTCAAAGTTCAAGTGAATTAATCTGGTCATGTATCTTTCATTTCATTTCTTTCATTTTTCAGTCTATTGTGATATTGCAAAACTTTGCTCAATATGATATAAAAGAGATTTTGCCTTCAAAATACAACACTTGTAAACATATCCAAACAAAAGCGAAAAGTTACGCAGGATGTACTATATTTCTCTCTCACAAAATGCATCTTCATGGAAAGAAATGGCTTTTATAATATATAAAGCTTCCGATTTTCTAACTTGATCAGGTGTTTATTTTTTTGTATTGCCATGCATTATCTATGTTGGTTGATTTGCAAGAACCTGTGCTTCAATTTTTCGTCATTGTGAAATGTCCTAAGTAGTTGCGCAACAAAACCTATTCCATAACGTCAAAGATGTCAAGGGAGGAGCCAAAAATTTCCAAAAACAGCGACATTATCTTTGCAAAAGGCTATAGCAACTCCTGAGTTTCTCAAAACCACCAACTTAAGATGGGTAGCCATTAGATATGTTGCTATCGTATTAGCTTTATTCTAAAATATAAAGCATTGTTCCTTAGGGTAGACATAAATTGCAATTAGGGAGAATCACATCTCTTTATCTACTTGACTTCTTCACAATGAACTAGCATCAATAAATATAACATTAGATACCACATTTAATCCACCAAGCTATTTCAAGGTCATTAAACCACTAGCATCAACAAGAAAAATAAAAGTTGGACATAGTCACAAATCGAGTTTACTTATAATAGCCGTACACAATATAAAAGCCCCATCTAAAGGTCATTAAACCACAATACAAGTTGCCATGCTCTCCCCCCTCCTCCCGGCACAGTCATCTTCATTCTCCAAAAGGAACAAAATTAGAGGGCCAACAAAAAACAACATAAAAAGTTCCTAGCCCAAATCAATTAGGCTAGAAAATAGGCGTGCGTTCACATGTCTAAAGGCAAATAAAATTACCTAAGCTAGCAACATTACAATTTCAACCACCTACTTTCTCTGGATAAGTAGTGCTAATAAAATAACAAATAATAAACAAACAAAAAGTAGCGAGGCATTTAGCTTCTCCAACAAATGCTTAATGTCTTTCATGTCATCTTCAAGTTTTTGGCGAAGCCTTCGTGATAGAAGGCACATCATTTGTAGGGTGACACCAGGCAAAGAATTCACATTTTTTATCCTCACAATTGTAGTAGAGCTTCTCTTTGTTGCTTGTAGACTCCGAAATTCTCACGGCAGCACGCTTGCCACAATCACACCTTTTATTTTGAAAGGTGAGTCTGCTCGAAATACCCCTACCCTTATTCACACTGGATGACGACATGATATACCTGCAATAGAACCATGTTATTTCATGTTCGATTGTTAATATGAAATCATTCATATTGTGCTTCATCTATGTCAGCCTCACACAACACTATAAGTCACTTAAACTGCAAAGATCACTTCATGGGACTATAAATTGGAATAGCTTAATAGACAATGCAAGAGATAAGGTCACCCAGAAAAGGTGCAGCTTCATCATACCCAATTTTTTTTAATCATTCAAGCAAGGTAATGATGTTCTTTTCCCTTTTTTTTAAGCTTAACTAACATCAACCTTTTAGAATTTACGATGAAAAGTATATGAGATTGTCGAATTCCTGTATTCTAGATTAAGCAAATTGAGACAAGCAGCAAACCACCAAATCGACCTCAAACCTAATTTTCGAATGCAAAAATTCGCAACTAAAAAATTCTATGCAAGTTGAAATCAAATTAAACTCATCAATATTTTTGTTGCAAGCAATGGCCAAAGGAAGCCTAGGTAGATGTAGACAATGGAGGCGATAAAAGTGCAGTTTCATCGGATTTTATTTATTCTTGATGATGATATTCTTCATCCTTTTAGATCAGGGTTTTATAACATTGGTATTGGTATAAAGCAGGAATGCTACGTATAGTGCGCGACCTGATGATACTTTGTAATGTAGAGTGCGCGACCCTCAGTATCTGAATGGGCAAATACATGCAACACCCTTTTATGGCAATAATAAAAGAAGAAAGAAACACTTACGTTCAAAAGAAAAGGATCTGGACGAGCTCGCCACCAAGCTCAAAATAGCCGAGACCCCGCTCACCACCCGCACCCGCCGAGCACAAAAGCCAGAGGGCATATGCTATTAAATCGGCAACCAAAAGAAGTAGGCAAACAACCTGAAAATCAAGCCAAAGTCAAAGTATCATTCAAATATATAGAGATGCATAATGTGAAAATGGAGGTGGTCGCTCGTAGTTCCCTATAATAACAAGAAAAGGTAAAATTTGAGAGCATAATGTGATAATGTAGAGATGCAAAGCTGGAAAGAAAGCAGTCCTGCCATTAAAATGGAAAGTATGACCTCAACTATAATGGGGAGTGTGAAAGTATAATTCCAAAATGTAATTGGACTTAAAAATGACATCCTGTTTCGAACTTTTTTTCCATTTTGAAACAAATATGCAAAATAATCTGCGTAAGGTTTTTCAGATTTAATACTAAAAGCATGTCAAACCAGCTGATTTAAAGAAACATTGTGGAAATAACTCATACCGTATGTTCATGATGAAAAAGATAACTCTAACATAAGGTGCTGCTCTAAAAGGAAGATAATCAAGGGCCACTACAGGGGATAAGCCAGAAGGCATATGCTATTAAATCGGCGACCAAAGAGCAATAGCAATTCAAATGAGCAAAAGAGGGACTAATCGGTGACCAAAAGCAGTAGGCAAACAACCTGAAAATCAAGCCAAGGTCAATGTATCATTCAAATATATAAACAGCAAAAGGAATTTCGACAGTAGGCGCGGTTCGTCGGACGGCGTCGGACGGCGGCCTCCCTCGTCCGTCGGAGGAAGAGCAGCAATGGAGCGCACCGAGGATCTCGACGGGCTCACCACCGAGCTCGAAATGGCCGAGACCACCCTCACCACCCGCACCCGCCGAGCACAAAAGCCGGAGATTCAAGGCGGCGCGGTTCGTCGGACGGCGGCCTCCCTCGTCCGTCGAAGGAAGAGCGGCAATGGAGCGCACCGAGGATCTCGACGGGCTCACCACCGAGCTCGAAATGGCCGAGACCACCCTCACCACCCGCACCCGCCGAGCACAAAAGCCGGAGATTCAAGGCGGCGCGGTTCGTCGACGGTGGCCTCCCTCGTCCGTCGGAGGAAGAGCAGCAATGGAGCGCACCGAGGATCTCGACGGGCTCACCACCGAGCTTGAAATGGCCGAGACCACCCTCACCACCCGCACTCGCCGAGCACAAAAGCCAGAGATTCAAGTCCCGTGTTTCGTCGGACGGCAGCCTCCCTCGTTTGTCGGAGGAAAAGCAAAGAACAGAGGAGTTCGGTTCAATGGAGAGAGGGAGAGAGAGTTGCGTTCGAAATTTTCGTGGGAACGTGAAGATGCGAAGGAAATATTTGGTGGGGGCTCCACCAAATATTTCCTTCCGGGAGTTCCGTTCCTTGCGCAGTTGAATGACAGGACAAGACGTGCGGAGGAGAGAGAAATTAAGTTTCCGTCAACTTTGCTCCGTTCCTTTTCGAAAGTAACCGCGACGAGCTCGGACTCCAGCGTGGCTGCCGTTGGACAGGTGTCGCCCGATGAATGGACTCGGAGGAAGACACGTTGGAGTCAGAGCTGCAGCCAATATTTTCTCAAAGAAGAGTGCTTCACGTCCATTGTCTCTCCCTCATTAATGCCTGCACATGCACGCATTAAATGGGGGACGTGAAAATTCTAAGAGAAGCCGCAACCGTGAAGAAGAAGACTCCACTTGCACACGCGGAAATTCTGGGAAAGCCTGCAAGAGAATAGGCCATCATTTTTATAGTACTTTCCTCCCTGATCGGTGGCCACCATATTTGAAAAAAGAACCAAAGGAAAAGTTGCGGCTGCCTCCTGTTCACCTGTTCACACTAAGGTTGATTGTTGCCTATAAATAAGCAATGATTCTCGGAGGAGCAGGGGAGGAGAACGAAAAATTCACTGGAGAGGTTTTGTGAGAGCTATTAAAAAAGAGAGAACCCGTAGAGAGACACACGAGTGGAGAGAAAGGAAGAGATTAAAAAAAGGAAGAGATGCTCGTCAAGAGAACCAAGAAAAAATGAAGTCAGGGGGGGAAGCGAGAAAAAAAATTTCACTATGAGAGGGCTTCTCCTTCGGTGAAAAGAAGAGAAATAGAGAGGTTTGTCAGAGAAAATACAAAAAGGTTAAGCCAGAAACAGAAAAAAAGTACACTGAAAGTACAGAGAGAGAGAGTACAGAGACGGAGAAGGGACGTGTGAAGGAGAAGCGCCCACTGTTCTTCTCCTTCGCTGGACTTTCCGCCGGTTTCTGCTGCCCGCGTCCGACGCCACGAGCACCACCCACGAGTTCGCGCCGCCGTTCGCCGCCCTGCTGTGGCCGTGACGACCCGCGGCTTCCGCTCCCGCAAACCACCGCCACGAGCACCCGCATATACCCCCGCAGCCCACGAGCCTCCTCGCCGCGCCACCGCGTCGGTCCGAGACGAGCAGCACCTCCGCAGCAGCCCGTCACCGCACCGCAGCACCTCCACCCGCGACCCGGCGTCCGGAGTCCACGCCGACGTTGCTCGGAGCAAGACCAGCAACCGACGCTGCAACCCGCGCCGCTGCCACCCCATCGCTTCACCCTCCCAAGCTCGAGAACGTTGCTGAGTTCCTTGCTCCGCCGACCGCATTGCTGCTTCATGGGCTTTCATGACAAGGAGTTCGAACCGTCTCCGCCGCTTGTTGTATCACCGTGACCGAGCAGCTTAAAACCGCTGCCATCCCCCTTCGGCTCCGTGCGCCGCTGCTTTCTTCCCTGCAGGTCACCGGCGACGACGAGCCGCGCAAAGCGCCCGAACCGCACCCACAAAGCCCGCGTCGAGCGACCGAAGAAGCTGCTGTTGCGTTGCAACCGCCACAGCCCGACCCCGACGCGAACCACCGTTCGTGAATCTTTGGCGCCGATCCAAATAAGGTAATTTTCTTTAACCAAATTTATTTTAAATATTATTATATAAACTGAAATGTTTGATGTTAATTGAGGTTTTAGGCATTACCTAATAGGATATTATTGGTAAAAATCACCATAATTATTAATTTGGTTCGTAAGATTTCGGACCATTTTTTTAATTATGTTGATTTTGATGATATCTTGGCTTTAAATTCATTATAATTATTAAGTTGATCCGAGAGACTTCGGATTAATTTTTTAATTATTTTGATTTTTCTTGACTGTTGTGATGTTTAGGAATAAAATAATCGTTAATTTAATCCGTGAGACAACGGATTATTTTTCAATTATTTTAATCCTTCATTTGATAAATATTTTGAGTTGTTGGATATAATGTTTATATTTGATAAAATGCTTGTTTTGGAAAACATTAAAAAAAAAAAAAAATCATATTGCATGACAAATTAGGATGGTTTCTTAAATAGGTTAGGACCGCATGTTTAGAATTTATCTAATTAGATTTGTTAGATTGCATGTTATGGATAATTAATTAAGATGAGTTTCCGAATTAAAATGGGATTTAATCTAAATTATTTCCTAGCTTGAGTAGGATAACTTGTCGGGTGTTGTAGTCAATTTTCAGTAATTATTTGAATTTCAATAAAAAAAATACAAAAAAATATCATATGCATGTTATATAGGTAAGTTTTCCTTTTAAAACAAGAGAAAATCCCAAAAATAATTGATTGCCTTATTATGTTTAATTCTGCAATGTTTTTCCTTTTGAATGTTATCTTTAATGTTTGTGCACCCGTATGATCACTTTAGTGTTTTAGGCTAAAATCAATTCAAGCTGCCTGCAAAACATTTTTCTTAAATAAAAGAGAAAAGGTACCGAAAGGGTGTTAGAGAAATCTAGCGTAATCAAGTCCTCGAACTCATTTAATCTCTGGTTCGTAGGAGTAAATTAATTCTCCCATTACCTTACTTGGGTTTCTAATCGACCCACCAAAAAATAGATTAGTGGCGACTCCAGGATAAAAATCATCTGCATGTTAAAGACTCAAACCCTAAGTTGCGAATTGGTAAGGGCTTGGGAGAGCTCGAGTTAAGTTTAGGCTTAGCAATCCATTAGCCGAACCCTTAGGTGGTCCCACCCGCTTCGGGGAGGTCACGACAGTCGCCCAGTATGGCATTACTTAGATGTTGTCTAGGACCCGTACCATTCTACGGTTGCCTAAACGGGGAAATATTTTGAGACATCCAGATCCAGACTGAGATGTCAAGAATTTGGAAACTTAACCAATAGACACTCAATGTTAGGTGAGATGAATATTGGATTAAGAAGATTCGAAATACCTAGATCCAGACTAAGATATAACGAAAAAGATCGAAAAACATTCACATCCAGAGTGAAATGCTTAACGAAGAGTTTCGAGACATCTAGATCCAGACTGAGATGTCAAGAATTTTGGGACTTAACCAATAGACACTCAATGTTAGGTGAGATGAATATTGGGTTAAGAAGATTCGAAATACATAGATCGAGACTAAGGTATAACGAAAAAGATCGAAAAACATTCACATCCAGAGTGAAATGTTTAACGAAGAGTTTCGAGTCATCCAGATCAAGACTGAGATGTCAAGAATTTTGGGACTTAACCAATAGACACTCAATGTTAGGTGAGATGAATATTGGATTAAGAAGATTCGAAATACCTAGATCCAGACTAAGGTATAACGAAAAAGATTGAAAAACATTCACATCCAGAGTGAAATGTTTAATGAAGGGTTTCGAGACATCCTGATCCAGACTGAGATGTCAAGAATTTTGGGACTTAACCAATAGACACTCAATGTTAGGTGAGATGAATATTGGATTAAGAAGATTCGAAATACCTAGATCCAGACTAAGGTATAACGAAAAAGATTGAAAAACATTCACATCCAGAGTGAAATGTTTAACGAAGAGTTTCGAGACATATATCAAGAATTTGGGAATACCTAGGACAAACCTGGGATATTCATGAAGGTCACTTACCTCTTGGTAGAAAGTAGTTTTGGAACATCGAGGATGTACTTCAAATATTCATGGAGGTTTCTCACCTCGAGACTTCCAAAAGGCAACATAAATGCCAGGAGCTCTTGGGTCTTCAAGGAAACATTACCTGTCAGACATAATTAGAGCAAAAATACATGCATTCGCCAAAAAAGTAAGCAATTCAACACACTCGGAAGTCCACTGAAGCTTTTATCCATTCAATCAAGATTTATGCATGATGGTTTTACCATATTTGCACCACCGAACTTCCACTGGGGAGAATCATTGTTTATGACAATTTTCACTCATGACATGAATTTTCAAGAATACCAAATGAGAGACTTTCAGTTAGAAAGGACTTTCGCTCACTCTCATAAAGAAGGCTATTTTGTCCCGACCATTAATGTCGGATCACAGGAATCACTCAATCTTACTTTCATCATGTCAACAAGGGTTCGAGTATTCTCGCAAGCGGTACGACCTTATCAATCTGAGAGGTCTTTATTAGGACTGTAATGTAGGCTTGGTCAATGGCTCAACAAAGTGGGACTCTTCGAGTCAAGGCTAATGAAAGAACAATACTTCGCAATCATCTCCGGGTTTACAAGTCAAGGAACTTGCAAAATGAAATAGAAATGGTCTTGCTCGCACTTCTTCGAGCGTTGCTTTTAAGCATATGAATTCCTACGTTAATTTCGGTGCCCTAATCTGAAGAGACTTTGTAAGGGACGTAACGTAGGTTAAGTTCATGGGTTGAGAAGTGAATGAATCATTAGGCTCAACATGTGTATAGGGGGATGAGAATTGGTGATCATCTTGGCATTGTCACCGGTCTTCTTTTTCACCATTGGGATTTTCTTCATAGGTACTATAAAACTTGGCATTTGAGTTTTTTTTTTAGTACCACTCCATTGGGAATACACCCTTTTACAATTGATAATCATTTATCCTGACTCTTTCTTTCATTTTCTATGGGCATTGGCCTTGCTTTTACCAGGCACACTGCTTTTTCATGCCCTTTTTGTTTTGTTTTTTTTTTTTTTAATAACCACGTAATGCTTTAACATTTGGGTTCTTGAGGAGTTTTCATTTTTTTGTCAGCACTCGGGATTCTGCTGCTTGAACATTTGCTGTTTGCCTTGCCCCGGTGTGGGGGATGATCACCAATTGGGTTTAAATGAAACGAATTTACAGGCTCAAGGGGCTACGCAATGGATAAAGTGTGTTGGATAGGGAAAGAACTACTCTTCATCATCCTAAGGCACTTAAATTACCGTATGAATTCAATGTAATAACAATACCTGAAGATTGATGCAAGTGAGAGCAAGAATATTCCTATCAAATTCCTCACCTCATGATGTCATCTTACCTCCAGCTCGCCCCAATGTGGGGTGGTTCTTGACAGGGGTAATTTAAAAATTATCCACATGTGTGGGCTCAAAAGGGTTTAAACAATGGATGATCATGTAGTGTTTGGGATAGAGAATGAACTGCCTCTCATCATTTCGATCATCGTACCTTTTGCGAGAAAACTCTTTACCTTACAAACATGGAATTTCCTACACTCATCTCACCAGTATATGAGCAAGGGACTGTGTATGGGATAAGGCTTGCCTTTCATCATCCTGACGTGTCTCATTTAGCATGTTCAATTCATTCCACATCATTCATTAACTTGATCGATGGTGACAATCCTCAGTGGAATTGGTAATTAAACAAGTAAAACTATCACGCAAAATTCTCCTTTGAAAGGTCACAAGCACAAAGAGTTGGTAACTAAAAAAAACAAGAAAAAGATTGACCAAAAAAAAAAAATTTGTTTTTGTTTTTGGGTTTTTTTTTTTTTGTGGCAAACTTTTTGCCATTTCCAGGGATCGAACCCTGGTTGTTCTCGGACCCTTTCATTCCCCATGCCACCAGGCCGAGGCGCCGGTGGTGTCCTCGTGGCATTTCTTTTTTCATTTAATTGAACTGACTCTGGGTCAACACGTATGATATACCGAATCAAATGAATTCGATATGTGTATGGAACAGGGCCTACTTCTCATCTCATTCAATCCATTCTCGCCCAATTTTAACGAAGAAATGAGTACCTTGAATTCACAACAAATTCTTTCAAGGGTAATACTTCTTCACAGCATCAGAGTTAACAGGATTAGAAAACTCACGACCATCCATTTTCGTAAGGATTAAGGCACCTCTAGGGAGTACCCTCTTCACCATATACGGGCCGCTATAATTTGGAGCAAATTTGCCTCAGGATCAGGAAAAATCGGCAACACCTTTCTTAGAACTAGATCATTCACTTCGAAGTGTCTTGGCCGTACCTTCCGATTGAAAGACTTGGCTACTCTTTGTTGATACGCCTGACCGTGGCAAAGAGCTTTTAACCTTTTCTCATCAATCAGGTTCAATTGCTCGAACCTTTGCTGTGTCCATTCTGCCTCGGACAATTCCACTTGGGATAAGACTCTCAAAGAGGGGATTTCTACTTCCACAGGCAAGACTGCCTCCATGCCATAAACTACGGAGAAAGGGGTTGCCCCGGTAGATGTTCGGATCGATGTCCGATACGCCATTAGAGCAAAGGGTAACCTGTCATGCCAATCTCGATAATTCTCAGCTGTCTTAGCCAGGATCTTCTTAATGTTCTTATTAGCTGCCTCAACAGCTCCATTCATTTGTGGGCGGTATGGTGATGAATTCAAATGCTTAATTTTGAACTTACTGAACAACTCATCAATGAACTTGTTATTCAGATTTGTCCCATTGTCAGTGACAATTGCTTCGGGGACACCATAACGGGCGATTATGTCACGCCTAATAAATTTCACCACGTTTCGAGCTGTGACATTAACATATGATGCGGCTTCAATCCATTTTGAAAAATAGTCTATTGCCACCAATATGAATCGGTGCCCATTTGAAGCTTTGGGATTTATTGGGCCAATCACATCGATCCCCCACATTGAGAAAGGCCATGGCTCAGATAGCTGGTGCAACTCCGTTGGAGGGACATTTATTTTATCTCCATGAATTTGGCAACGATGGCAACTTCTAACATGTTGTATGCAGTCACTTTCCAGTGCAAGCCAATAGTAACCTAGTCTCATGATCTTCTTGGCTAACATGTGCCCATTCATGGGCCACAAACTCCTTCATGCACTTCTTGCATGATTTGGGTGGCTTCTGCTTCATCTACGCATCTCAATAAAACTGAATCATAAGATCTCTTGTATAAATTCTTACCACTGACGAAGAACTTTGAGGCCATCTTCATTATGTATTTTCTATCGGCTGGAGTGCTCCCTTCAGGAAATTCCTGCTTTTGAATATAGTTCATGATGTCGCAATACCATGGCTTCTCATCAAGCTTTTCATTTACGACCATACAATAAGAAGGTTTGGCTAGAACCTCAATTTTCAAAGGTTCAACTTCCAAACCATCAGTAACCTGCAACACAGATGACAACGTTGCCAAGGCATCGGCTTAACCGATTATGAGATCTAGCCAAGTAGTCAAACGAGATTTCATCGAACTCCTTCACCAACTCTTCGAGGTACTTATGATACGACAGTAATTTGGCATCCCTGGTCTTCCATTCACCTACAGTCTGGAGTATGATCAGTGCAGAATCTCCATATACTTTTAGTTTGGCCACTCCCATTTCAATTGTGGCCTGAAGTCCGAGAATACAAGCTTCGTATTCAGCAATATTGTTAGTGCATGGAAATATTAGTTTCGCGGCTACTGGGTGGTGTTGTCCGTCTGGGGATATTAGTACTGCCCCAGTACCAGAACCAGACAAGTTCACAGCTCCATCAAAGAACATAGACCATGCATCTTCGTTTATGGCCAAAATACAATCATCATCATTCAAGTTTCTGGGATTCTCAGCCAACATATCAGCAATTACTCGGCCTTTAACTGATTTTTGTGGCATGAACTGCACGTCGAATTCCGAAATCAAGACTTGCCATTTGGCTAGCTTATCCACCAAAGCTGGTTGATTAAATAAAACTTGATGGGATCGTTCTCGGTCACGAGAAACGTCTGGTAATGCAAGGTGTACTGTCGCAGTCTATGCAATACCCATACTAACGCAGCACAAGTTTTTTCAGCATCAGAATATTTTAGCTCCGAGGCAGTGAACTTTTTACTGAGGTAATAAATGGCCCGTTCCTTCTGATCCACGAGACTTTTCTGAGCTAACATCGCACCGAGTGACTCACTATGGATTGTGAGGTACAAAATCAAAGGATGCCCCGATATTGGTGGGACAAGAACTGGTGGATTCATCAAATATTGCTTCAGCTTATCGAACGCCTCTCGACATTCATCATTCCACTCAACTCGTACGTTTTTCCTCAAGAGTTTGAAGAATGGCTTAGCGGTCTCAGAGAGTTGGGCAATGAATCGTGCAATGTAATTCAGTCTCCCTAGGAGACTCCGGACCTCCTTCACTGTTGACGGAGGTTGCAATTCACATATTGCCTTGGCTTTAGATGGGTCAATCTCGATCCCTTTGCTACTCACAATGAACCCAAGTAATTTTCCTGATGTTGCCCCGAACACGCACTTGGCAGGGTTTAAACGGAGTTTGAATTCACGAAGCCGATCAAATAACTTCTTGAGGGTTCCAACATGACTTTTCCCAGGTTGGGTTTTTGCAATCATATCGTCAACATATACCTCAATTTCTTCATGCATCATGTCATGGAACAACGTAACCATGGCTTGCTGGTAAGTTGCCCCTGCATTTTTGAGTCCGAAGGGCATGACCTTATAATGAAAGGTTCCCCACGGGGTGATAAATGCTGTCTTCTCTTTGTCTTCATCCTTCATTCTTATCTGGTTGTAGCAGAAAAGCCATCCATGAAAGAGAATAATTCAAATCCGGCAGTACTATCCACGAGAACATCGATATGTGGCAATGGGAAGTCGTCCTTTGGGCTGGCCTTGTTCAAATCCCGATAATCAACACACACTCGGACTCAACCGTCTTTCTTCATGACCGGTACTATGTTGGCCACCCATTCGGGGTATTGCGAGACTTCAATGAATCCCACTTTGAGAAGTTTCATTACTTCCTCTTCTATCTTCTTTGAGAGCTCGGTTTAGTCCTCCAAGCTTTCGCTTCTTAGGATGCACGCCCGGATTAGTGGGCAAACAATGTTCCACAATTGATGGATCTAAACCTGGCATATCAGCGTATGTCCAAGCAAAGATATCTTGATATTCTTTAGCAACCGAGTCAGATGCTCAGCCTCATCTTTGGGAAGATTTGCCCCAATTTTTATCTCTTTGGGATCCTCGGCATCACTCGGGTTGATAGTGACGGTTTGTTCGGAGGTGAGAACTTTGAGTTTTCAAGTTGCTCCCAACTATGTTGCACTTCAATGGCGTCACCATTTGGATCATCAGGGTCATCACTGTCATCGCTCATTGCATTGGATTGGACCATTTTCACCTCCTTGCTTGCCATAGGGTTGCTCCTGAAACATAAAATGAATAGTTCAGAAAGACAAACAGGGCTAAACAACATGGATTTCTTATCTATTTTTTTATTTTTCTTTTTTTCGATTTTTTTTTTTTTTTCAAATTTTTATTTTATCTTTAAAAAAAAAAAAAAAATTGGCAAAACAATTTGGAAAAGCTTTTTGTCATGAGAAAGCATGATGAAGCCCAGACCTCAGAATTCTCCTTGGATTTTTCTTTTCCTTCATCGGTTGGATATCATCAACGGGCTGGTTTGGTATACCCCATCATGCCCTCAAAATAAAACTTGTAATTGTAATTGATATTCATCAACCAAAATTACATTTATTGGATTGAAAAGTACGACAATCAAATCCTAGCAAACATCCACCCCTGACAAACGATACGCAAAATACGATAAGCAAACCCTAGAAAACATCAAATCCTAAAAACGATAAGATTCCCACGCAGGGGAGTGCGGAAAAGTAAATGTGTTACTCTTGTGGGCCAGCACGCATTTCCTCCGATGGTTCTTCATCAATGGCACCTATAACGAGATCATCGAATAGGCTCGTGATCCCTTCCATCCCATTATCTGGATCCTCTGTCTTTGAAGTTGTCGGGTCATCCATGCTACTCCATCCATCGGGCATGATACCTCAGGTGGCGATCACTCCTCCTTCATCATGCATCATTCTAGCAGGGCCGGGGAATGTCTCGCGGATATCAAGGAGTAATGAGTTTTTCTTCTCTTGTTCATGTCATCCACCTCTTCCATGGTACCCTAATCCGGCGGAACGAGATCTTCGAGGGGCTTCAATAGGATTCCGGATACCCTGCTCTTTTTTACCAAGTCCACGGCCAGGAATAAAGCCATTTCCAACCATCACTCTTGCTACCATAACTGCTGCATTCGACACATCAAGGATGGGTGCTGTCGATCCTCGAGATGCATGAATAGTGGATACAAGCTCGAACGATTGGTGACTTGACTCCTCCCTACGTTTCGGCTCGACATAGGGGATGGCCGTCTCATGATAGATCCGATGATCCTCCTCACCATGAACAATGACTAGCTTTCCTTTGACAACAAATTTCACGCTTTGGTGGAGACTTGATGGCACAGCTCATGCAGTATGAATCCAGGGACGACCTAATAGGAAATTGAATGCTGTAGGAATGTCCATCACCTGGAAAAGGACGTTGAACATCACCGGTCCTATTTGTAGTTCAAGGTGGGTCTCCCCTATCACCTCCTTTCTTGTACCATCAAAAGCTCGGACGGAGGTCTTTGCAGCATTTATTTTTGAAGGATCTATTTTAAGGCGGTGAAGAGTCACTAATGGACAAATATTCAAGGCAGACCCATTATCAATGAGTACTCGAGCCACATGGGAAGCCTTGCACTTGACGGATATATATAACGCCTTAGTATGTCCCTCCCCTCGGAGGGAATTCTTCATCGAAAAGGCTATTAAATCCTTAAGAAGAATCGACCCTACAAATTCCTCCAACCTGTTTACCTCGATCGTCTCGGTACATGAACTTCGCTCAAAACCTTCATTAAAGACTTTTGATGTGTGGGAGACGTTTGCAAGAGTTCAAGTAAAGAGATTTGAGCGGGCAATTTCCGCAACTGGTCGACCACGTTATACTCACTTGCTTTGATTATAGCCAGAAATTCTTTAGCCTCTTCATCAGTAACTGGCTTTGCAGGTTGGGTATTAGCTTGAGCATAGGTCCGTCCAGACCTTGTAATCAGGTCAACATCTAGCTCGTATGACCAGGGAACTGCTTTGTTATCCGTGTACTCATACAGCTGGGGCATCTCAATAATTATTTCTTCATCAGTTGAAGGCACTTCCACTATCAGTCCTTCATGGTCGGAGGCGTCCTCAAGTGGGGGCATGTCCTCGATCAATGGATCTGGTTCACTCTTTTCAGCACTTAGCTTAGCAAATTCTTTCTCCCAATCAATAACGACTTCGGAGATAGTTGACACTATTCCAGCTTGGTCAGCATACACGATCACACCAGCCTTAACCATTTCTTGAACCCTTTTCTTCATGGTAGGCAAGGGAGGATTCTCATCTGTCGGATAGTAACCAACTCTAACTAATCCGCTATAGATATCTTTGACAGACACCTTCAAGTTCATCTTTTTGCTAGCATTGAACTCAAAGATTGCATTCACGTTTCCCTGATGTTCCGGCAACGGATTCTTCTTGACATTCGGTTGGGTGGTACGGAAAGAGAATGCCTTAGTATCCAATAAATTTTGGATCTTATGCTTCAAAGTCAAACATTCATCGTTGAATGGCCGACCTCTCCCATATGATACTCACATTTTTTGAGGGATCATAGTTGGAGAATTTTTCAGCATTGGGCCGCTTTGGTTCGTGGGAGATCAATCCCCTTTTTTTGGAGTATCGGCGGGACTCGAGATAAAGGGCCGGAAGAGGAGAGAATTGCCTTTTGGTGAATTGCCGCAAAGGCGTGCACTCGGCCTCCATCTTGCTGATTCCCAGGGACACGAACCATCTGAGGCTTACTAGGGGTTGGTTGCGCATATGCAACATTGATTTCAGTGGTCGGTTCTTTGTCTTTCTTTATGGTGAACCTTTTGCCTTGATGAGTCGGTTCATTGAACCATCCATCCTTTAGCCCCATTTCGATCTGTTCACCCACTGGGATAAGTTGGTTGAAGTTCTCAACGCATGTGCTAGCCATCCGGTTACGGAACTCATACGGGAGAGTCTTGACGAACAACTTCATCAACTCCTTGTTTGTAGGCTCAGGAGTGACTTGAGCTGCCAAGTTTCGCCACCTTACAGCATACTCCTTAAATGACTCACTTTTCTTCTTCTCCATCCGCTCAAGATCCTCTCGGGAAGGTGCAATGTCCATGTTGAACTTATACTGCTTTAGGAAAGCGTCAGCCACATCATTCCAGGTGTCAAGAAGGTTTACATTTTTCATTATGTACCAGTTGAGTGCGGGCCCAATCAAGCTTGCATGAAACGATTGGATCATGAGAGGCTCGTTTTTGACATACTGGGCCATGCGTACGTGGTACATCTGCAAATGAGCCTTTGGGCAGGAAGTACCATCGTATTTCTCGAACTCTGGCATCTTAAACTTCTTTGGCACTTTAACTTTCTCATAAATCGACAAGTCGAACGGGAGTGAATTCCGCGACTCTTGCAATTGTTTCAGTTTCTCTTCAAGTTTGGCGAAGCGTTCATCTTGCTCCGCCTTAGGGACATTGTTGGGCTTAGCCTTTTCGGCTGTGACGAACAATGGGTCATCCTCCAGCTCAGGCATGTCGTCATCACCCATATGGGCCTTGTCCGTCTGCTTTGGGACTACTATCTCGGGGAGAGTGGGCGCAAGAGTCTGATTCACTTGGAGGGATTGCATTTGATTTGTCAGAAGTTGCATAGAGGTGAGCAACTGCTGGAGTTGGTTTTCCATGGCGGTCGTACGATCATGCATTTCGGTTTGGTCGGCCATTTTTGCTCTTGATCGTGTAATGATAGGCGAACGTGGAGGATCCGTTATCACCTAATTAAAAATAACAGAGGAAATATAAGAACCAAGGATAGGAAAACGGTCCATGATAATGGTCTATTCGCCTCATTTACTCATTAACATTTGAAATTTAAAAACTGAAACCAAATTCCATAAAAAAAAGTTGAAATTAACATCCCCTAAACACTGGACTGAGAATTGAAAGCAAATCCCCTAAACTAAAATTGAAATCAAACTTCCTAAACATTGAAACTAAAGGAACATCTCATTTTATATGCTTTCGGGAGCCCAATGCCTTGCGAAGCTTTTTGTTTTCAGCTTCAGCCATTTCCACATACCGTTTAAGATGCTCAATCCGTGCTTGCTGAGTAGGCTTTTCAGTCACATCAGGGACCACTGGACGCAAGGCGGCAGGAATCCGATGTTGTTGGATATAGAATGTCGACGCATGGTGAGTCTCCTCCTCGCCTTTCAGTCTCCTGGGCACCAAAATCTTCTCTGGATGGCATTCATTCCATGCAGCAATGATTGTCTGAATCTCGTTGAAGTAGTCATAGTCCGTGCGAGTAAAATGAACTTGGAACAATTCCATCTTGAGAGGCAGAGGAACTTCTTGAAGAGCTCTGTATTGACGGGCCACCCTATATGGGTAATAAGAAGTAGTACCGAGAGAGACCCAGCAGCGGGATTGGCTCATCATATTTATGAGAGAAACGAGCTTCCTCAACATGGAACCATTTAGCGTGCCATAAGAATGCTTCGGGATTAGCATTTTTCAGAAAATTTATCCAACATGAGTACTGTTTATTTGGGGAAAACGCTCCAGGACCTCAAACTTTTGTATGGGATGCCTAAAATCATCAATATTAAATTGTTTCATAAGGTGCCCAAACCCTTTTATGTGGGAGAAAAACCATATTTGCAAAAGTTCAGGGAGGGCACACATGGTCCTTTGTTCATTTTGTTTGAAACGGTTTAATGACAAAAATGTTTCAGCCAAAATCATGTTGACATAATTTAACCCGTCACAAACTTGGCTAACCACCCATGAAATTGAAGGATTTATCGCATTTTTCCGATAGGGAAAAACAATTAGTCCAAAAAATGCTAAGATAAAAATCCTAGCCTTTGAAATCATTGGCTGATTTGCAAAACACTTTGCCAAAAACGAAAATGGGCATGCATAACAATTGGCTTTGACAACCTTCCTTACCATTTCAGCTTTGATTGTTAAAAACTGTGATAATTCAGAAATAGAATCTATACCGATAGGCAGCCTAACAAGTTCCTTTTCAAGAGGCATTCCAATGGCAACACTATATTCCTCCAATGTTGGGGTTAGTTCGTGCTCACCAAATATGAAGGTGGAAGTCTGCGGACACCAAAAGTGTGGTAGCGCCTGCATAACACCAGAGTGGATGTTGATCTCTAGCAATGGGAGAAGTCGGGCGATTCTTGTTTTCACATATCCTTTGCCCTCTTGATCTAATTGGTCCAACCACGTTTTGAGCTCTTTTTTGGGAGTGGAAATGAACTGTACATCGGTTTTCCCCATTGCATATAAAACAAGACTGGTGACAAAACCTATTGTCATGGACCGACAAAAATGCAAGTAAGTAAATTGCAAAGTCAGAGTTTAGACAACTTACTTTCACCTGAAATGGATGACAATCACATAGACACACACATGAAACGTGAGGCTTGATTTCTACCTAGACGGCTTAGCAAAGTGGAGTTAAGAGGATGATCTGACCGTCTCAGTCTCGCATTAACGTGTCAGGTCCTCCTAACTTCGGCTCAGTCGAAAGGAATGTCCGATAATCACGCAGTCTCGCGGATATGGACAAACACAGTCGGCACCATGAAAAACTTTTGGGGAAGAGAATGTCAACCTATACATAGCAGTCTCGCTTTTGAGGAAGTGTCCTTCTCAACACCATCCTAAAAATCCTATCGCAGCCCAGGTTCGGCAGCAGGTTGTGTGTGCAATAGTGTCGTGTAAATGCATGGGCATGCATAACAGTTCATATCAAACAACACTTCGTTCATAAAAATAAACCATACATTCCTACACATCCCTACAAAACAAAGGTTAGCAAACACTTCCCCTTATACCTCCCATCCTGCAAGAACATTTAACACCTTAAATATTAGGGACGTACCTGGGATCCTTGCTGCCAAACAAAAAAATTTTGTTTTGAAAAGAGAAAACTGGCCTAAGTCCACTAAAAGTCTTAAATCAAATCCCCAGCGGAGTCGCCAAGCTGTCGCGACCTCCCCGAAGCGGGTTGGACCACCTAAGGGTTCGGCTAATGGATTGCTAAGCCTAGACTTAGCTCGAGCTCTCCCAAGCCCTTACCAATTCGCAACTTAGGATTTGAGTTTTTTTGACATGCATATGATTTTTATCCTGGAGTCGCCACTAATCTATTTTTTGGTGGGTCGATTAGAAACCCAAGTAAAGTAATGGGAGAATTACTTTACTCCTACGAACCAGAGATTAAATGAGTTCGGGGATTTGATTACGCTAGATTTCTCTAACGCCCTTTCGGTACCTTTTCTCTTTTATTTCAGAAAAATGTTTTGCAGGCAGCTTGAATTGATTTTAGCCTAAAACACTAAAGTGATCATACGGGTGCACAAACATTAAAGATAACATTCAAAAGGAAAAAACATTGCAGAATTAAACACAATAAGGCAATCAATTATTTTTGGGATTTTCTTTTGTTTTAAAATGAAAACTTACCTATATAACATGCATATGATATTTTTGGTATTTTTATTTATTGAAATTCAAATAATTACTGAAAATTGACTACAACACCCGACAAGTTATCCTACTCAAGCTAGGAAATAATTTAGATTAAATCCCATTTTAATTCGGAAACTCATCTTAATTAATTATCCATAACATGCAATCTAACGAATCTAATTAGATAAATTCTAAACATGCGGTCCTAACCTATTTAAGAAACCATCCTAATTTGTCATGCAATATGATTTTTTTATGTTTTCCAAAACAAGCATTTTATCAAATATAAACATTATATCCAACAGCTCAAGATATTTATCAAATGAAGGATTAAAATAATTGAAAAATAATCCGTTGTCTCACGGATTAAATTAACGATTATTTTATTCCTAAACATCACAACAGTCAAAAAAATCAAAATAATTAAAAAATTAATCCGAAGTCTCTCGGATCAACTTAATAATTATAATGATTTTAAAGCCAATATATCATCAAAATCAACATAATTAAAAAAATGGTCCGAAATCTTACGAACCAAATTAATAATTATGGTGATTTTTACCAATAATATCCTATTAGGTAATGCCTAAAACCTCAATTAACATCAAACATTTCAGTTTATATAATAATATTTAAAAGAAATTTGGCTAAAGAAATTTGGATCCGCGCCAAAATTTCACAAATGGTGGTTCGCGTCGGGGTCGGGCCGTGGCGGTTGCAAGGCAACAAAGCAGCTTCCTCGGTCGCTCGTCACGGGCTTTGTGGGGGCGGCTCAGGCACTTCGAACGGCTCGTCGTCGCCGGTGACCTGCAGGGAAGAAGCAGCAGCGCATGGACAGAAGCGGGATGGCAACGGCTTTGGGCTGCTCGGTCACGGTGATGCAACAAGCAACGGCGACTGGTTCGGACTTCTTGTCATGAAAGCCCAGGAAGCAGCGACGCGGTCGACTGGAGCAAGGAACTCAGTAATGTTCTCGAGCTTGGGAGGGTGAAGCGACGGGGTGGACGCTCAGGCGGCGATGGTGACGGCGCGGGCTGCGGCAGAACGGAGGTGCGGCGTCGGCTGGTCGTCGAGGGCAGAGGCGGAGGCTGGCTGTGGGCGTCGGGCACCAGGCGCAGCAGCAGTGATGGCGTGGTGCAGAGGCGCGAGGACCAGCAGAGGTGGTCTGGGCTGTGGCGAGTTGCAGTAGTGCGGCGACGGCGTTAGGTTGCTGCGGAGGTGCGGCGTGGGCAGCATATCGTGGGCCGACGGGTGAGGGAGCGAGCGGTGCCGAACGGGGGGTGCGGTGTCGAAGGCGCGGCGTGACGCGACGATGGCTGGTGGCACGGCGACCGGCTCGTCGGTGCTCGGACGGAGGGGCAGGTCGCAACGGCGGCCAGCGGGCTTCAGGGGGATGCGGCGGCCGGCTCGGGTGGCGCTACGGAGGTGCTGTTTGCTGAAGCAGCGGTGGCGGGTGGTGATGGTGGCGCGCTCGAGGCTCACTGGAAGGAGATGTTAGAGTTTTTCTAATTGTGGACTACATTAATTGATATTTTAATTTACCGTTTAACGTTTATCGTTTTACGGGGTTTGGTCTAAGATGAGATAGAATGTTTCTTAATTAGTTTAATATGGGCTGGCTAGTATGGGCCGAGTTGAGCCTGGCCCGTAATGAGAGGGACTGGCTGGAAACTCTATAAATAGTGCTAAAGTCTCTCCTCTAACCCTAATTCTCACATGTATCCTCACCTAAGGGGCGTTTACCTAACGCTGCACGTGAGGGGGCCGCCTCATTGAGCCAGTGATACGGAGGGCAATAGAGGAGAAGGACTTGATGCGTGGATCCCCTTGATATATGTGGGTAATCCTTTTCCGCTTCCGCTCTATATTCGATGGATCCGGTGTGTTAATCTTTCTACTCAATTGTGCATGTTCTTGTTCTGGTTATGGAGATCTTGGGGTTGCGCAATTTGCGTCTAACATGTGGTATCAGAGCAACCATAACCCTAGAACTTGAACACAATTGGTTTTGCCCTAATTTGTACGGATTTACCATAATTTGTCCAGATCTACCATAATTTGTACGGATTAGCCCTAATTAGTGCGGATCTTGCCCTAATTTGCGATTTTCGAGACTTTTTGTTCAATAAAAATTAAATTAAATCACAAATTCGGACTGGGCTCGACGAGACGAGCAAGAAGGTCGGAGGCGCGTCGCCGAGGAGTCCGCACGCGCCCTCACGCGCGTCCACGCGCCGCCTGGGCGTCGAACGCGCGCCGCGCGTGAGATCCACGCGCCACGCACTCAGGAGACGCGTGAGGGCGCGTGGAGCGTCGGATCGGCGCGTGTCTGGCGGCGTTGAACTTGTATGGTGTTTTCCTATCTTTTGGTATATTTATTTGATATGTTTGATGGTTTTATGGATGTGAAAATACATGCGGAACCCTAAATACGTGTATTTTTGCGTATTTTTCTTGTATTTTCTGTGATTTTGGAAATACAGGTGATGGGTTAGCAGTATGTTATCACATAATAAAAATGTGTGATTCATCAATAAAAATTAAACTTTATTGTGAACTGAAGCTGGCTTAATGAGATTCAATCATTATGAGATAGTAATTGAATATATCTTGAGATAATGAGAAACAGTAAAAGTCATGAAATTTTTATTGCTCATGCATACTCTTTTACACGCTGGTAATCTTTGAATGATAGACATCTTAAGAACTCGTGACCAAATTGATTGTACTGATTAACATATCTACTGTATGTGGATAATGCATGTCAATTAAATTACTGCATATTGTACATGAACTCATATGGTCACTTGTTAATGTTTATCAAGTTGAATATTTTTATGGTAAATGAGTATGGCAATATTTACGCAGAGCAATAGTATCTAATGTTAAATTTTAGATATTTGGTTCTCTGGTTTGACTCAATTAATAGGCCACTGGTTGATTATAATGATAATTTGTTGCTTAAAATTGGCTAATAAATCAGATGTTGGCCTTGGAGTCATGTTTTGCCGTATGAAACTCATGAGCAATAGTTGATTAGTTATCAAGCTTGTTGATTTGGTGTACCCTATATTACTATTGATGTTAATTTGTGAGAGATATTATAGATCAGCATTCTTTTTATGTTGTTCTGAAAATATGTAATTTGGGTGCATAAGAGATGTTTCATTCTTTGTTATGAGAAGTTTCTTGTATTGCTGTGATCAATGATCTCATTGGAATCTGTTTTTCAGATTCGCTGTATGTATATGTATAAATAAAGATTTTATTAATGAATAAAGCAATGTAATTAGCATGATATGTGATTTTGGTGATATGCTGCCCCTATCACTAAAGTTAAAATCACATGTATATGGTGTATGTGAGGAGTAAAGTTTATATCCCTGGTATGAGAGAATTTCAATGATTCAATTGAGTAGTGACCGCCAAAGTGGCACGCTTGATTGGATTTGAGAAATTTCGGTCTCGTATGATGATTGGGATGTCTTCTGGTCTAATGCATAGTCATACTCCCAAAGGAGGTGATTGCGTATTAGTTCATGGAGGGATACATGATAGTGTGGTGGAGGAGTGACCGATCCTAATGGTTCATATGCCCAAAGGTGATGAATTCAAGAAGATTGGAATATATTCTCATAACCCTTATCATGTGGGGAGAATACAACTGCATGTCATGTATTCTGCCCAAAGGTGATTATATGATTATGTATGTAACTCTCTGGATGTGTACTTGTACGTCAAGTTACACAGTACTCACATGATGCTAATTATATATATATTGCTTGGTTTTCAGTCACATTTTCTGTAATTAATAACTCCACTATTATTGAGGTTTTTACTGCTTCAAATTTTAAGTTATGGACATATGATTTGTTGCTTGAGAAATAAGCAATTGAATTTGCTTACTGTCCATGAAGCGTTCCATTCAAGAACACTTGAAAAGAGATTTATCTGCGGACTGCACTGCTATAAGATGATGGAAGCCTTAGTTGCTTGAAATTATGTCTTGTCTGATATTGAAATTAGGACACATTTGCAAAAATTGTGTTTAAGTCCTAATGACATATACATCTCGTATATGATTAAAAAGTTGTCAGGTTTAACAGTGACAATGAGTATTTTGGCAAGTATGACAATTCGAAATAGCTTAAAGGGTCATTTGTCAAATATTTGGTAGATTCTGGGATGGTAATTTAATTACTATGGTCTTTGGTGGGCTGATATTATGAAAGCAATATTTTCATATACAAAAGGGGTATTGATTTTATGACCCTAAAAAAGGTACAAGAATTATGGAATCACATACTCTAAAGTTTCTAAATATTGACGTAATTATAGAGGATAGCTGCTCTCAGATTATTAAAGATAATAGTATGATGGAGGTTACTATGTTTTTGTCTTTACCTATACAGATAATTATGGAATCTCCTGTACCATAGACTAAACTTGTTGAGGTTTAAGGTACTATTCTTGATATAGTTTATAATGAAATTTCTTAAACCTCTCAAGTGCAGAATGAAGTAGTTGCAGCTTTATTAAGGAGATTTGTTAAGGAAAGACGATCGGTTATACCATCGACTATATAGTCTGTTTGTGAGAGCATGATTACAATATCCACTATATGGTTGATGTAATAACATATTTATAAATGTCGTTTCTTATTCTCAATTAAGTATGTGATTAGATGCCATAAAAGGCGATATACAATCTATGAAACATGTTTGGAAACTTACTGACTTGTCTAAAGATCACAAGTTTATTAGTTGTAAATTGGCGTACAAAACTAAAAGAATTTCAAACAAAGATTGTGGAATTTAAAGCCAAATTTGTAACTAACGTTTCAACTCTGAAAGAGGGGTGGATTGTTTATAGTGAAGAAATAATTATTTCTTTAAATGTTCTTTCAGAGTGAACGTGGCATTAATAATTTATTTTGATATAAAAAGTTATGCCAAATAGATACAAAATCTATATTGTGCAACTGGATGATTTTGCAGCAGATTCAAGTAAACTTGTGTATAGACTGAAAAGTTCTAATTCATGGTCTTAAGCAAGTTTCCAGACAATATTATTAAAGTTTCATAGTGTTGTTATTTTGTTCAATTGGGAATAAAGTAATTCAATATACTACAAGGTCAGTGGGAGGAAATTTATTTTTTTCTCATACTTTATATACATGATATTTTGCTTACAAGTTGTGACCTTAAGACATCTTATATCTTTTGTACGAGGTCTGTAAGGATTGTTTTTGCCATATTATATTAGATTTTCTCGAGGACATTTGCTGATTGTATATTAAAAATATTCAATATATATCATTGCAAGCCAGGAATTGCTCCTGTTGTTAAGGGTGATGCTTAATTTATCACATTGTCCTTATTTATATATTGAGAAAATCTAATTAAATGGTGTACCTTGTGTTAGTGCACTTAAAAGTATAATGTATGCTTGAATTTGCACTAGACTAAATATCGTCTTTGTGACGGGACTTCTAGGCAGATATTGGTCAAATCCAGGACATGATCACTGGGTTGCTGTCAAGAAGGTTTTAAGGTACTTAAAGAAGATAAGAGATGATATGCTAATTTATAGCCATGTTCAATTCTTGCAGTTAGTATAGTATTTAGATGTAAACTTTGCTGGTTGTTTTGATGATATGCAATCAATAATGGAATACATATTTATGTTAGTAAGAAGTGCAGTAAATAAAGTTCTTTGTTATCTTCTACTATGTATGCAGTGTTAGTAACATTCTTTTAGGTTGTTACTTGGGCTTTTAGGCTCCAGAACCTCATGAAAGGAGTTGATTGTTTTAACTTTATGGATAGACCCATACGGTTGTATTGAGATAACAAATTTGTAGTATTATTTATTTACTACAGAGGTCTCAAGGGGTCTAAATATATGGTAGTCAAATATTTTTTTTGACCATAAAGAAACGGTACAGAAATGTGACTTATAATATAACATATTTTCACAGATGATGTGGTTGCAGATCCATTAACTAAAGGCCTACGCCCATGTGTATTTTAAGTAACATATCGTTAACATGGGCCTAGGAGTATCTTCGGATACCGTTGTTTAGTGGGAGCTATTTTGGCTTTACTCTGATAAAGTTCACATCTTAGTAACGGTTTGATATGTATCAACTTTTGCATTCAATAAAATATTTTGAATGTGTTGTTATTATGTTGAATACATATTGATAAAGTCTCAAGGGATTGTATAGACCTTGAGTGAAGGCTAGGGGCATCTGGTTATTAGCATTGTGCATATGTCTTGTGATACATAAAGAAAGGTTAACCATAAGGACAAGACATATGTGGGTTCATTGGAACCATAAAGCATTCTCTAGTGGCACAAGTTTTTTGTGATACCTAAGGTAAGAGAATGGTGACTGACAAATGGGATCTCTCTATGAGATACGTTATCCATTTGACACACTATCATATTGAATCCATATCAATAAAGTTGAGAACATTCGTGACCATGGAAGGCTCTGTGTGTATACATGCAATTACCGCCATGATTCGGAGTTTAAGACTTTATGAGATATGATTGACTATTAAGAATTATCTCTGGACCAATGTGCGCGCATAAGGTACGATTTCAATTAATATAGTCCAAGTGGGAGAATGTTAGAGTTTTTCTAATTGTGGACTACATTAATTGATATTGTAATTTACCGTTTAACGTTTATCGTTTTACGGGGTTTGGTCTAAGATGAGATAGAAGGTTTCTTAATTAGTCTAATATGGGCTGGCTAGTATGGGCCGAGTTGAGCCTGGCCCGTAATGAGAGGGACTGGCTGGAAACTCTATAAATAGTGCTCAAGTCTCTCCTCTAACCCTATTTCTCACATGTATCCTCACCTAAGGGCGTTTACCTAACGCTGCACGTGAGGGGGCCGCCTCATTGAGCCGGTGATACGGAGGGCAATAGAGGAGAAGGACTTGATGCGTGGATCCCCTTGATATATGTGGGTAATCCTTTTTCCGCTTCCGCTCTATATTCGATGGATCCAGGTGTGTTAATCTTTCTACTCAATTGTGCATGTTCTTGTTCTGGTTATGGAGATCTTGGGGTTGCGCAATTTGAGTCTAACAGGAGATGCTGGCGTCGGGCACCAGGCGCAGCCGCAGTGATGGCGCGGTGTAGAGGCGCGGGCTGCGGTGCGAGGCGGGTGCTCGTGGCGTCTGGTGGCTCGGCCTCCGGTCCTGGTGTCGTGGGTCTGCAGCAGCCGGTGTTGGCGGAGGAGCGGTGGAGCGGCGAGACAGCAGCAGCGGGCGGAGAAGGAGCAGCGTCGGGTCGTCGTGGGTTGGTGCACACAGGCGCAGGCGGTGCACGGCGGAGGTGGAGGCGCGACGGTGCGGCGCGGGCCGCGAGGGGTCGACGGCAGAAGCCTTGCAAAGAAGAAGAATAGTAACTGTTCTTTCTTCTCTCCTTTTTTTTTTTTGCTTTTCTTTTCTCTCGCTTCTCTTATTTCAGTGTACTTTTTCTGTTTCTGTTCAGCTCTTGTACTTGATTTCTTTCTTTTTTTTCTTTTTCTGACAGACTCTCTATCTTTTAATCTCCTCCCTCTCTCCTTTCACTTCCCCCCTGACTTCATTTGGTTCTCTTGACGAGCATCTCTTCCTTTTTTAATTTCTTCCTTTCTCTCCACTCGTGTGTCTCTCTACGGGTTCTCTTTTTTAATAGCTCTCACAAAACCTCTTCAGTGAATTTTTCGTTCTCCTCCATGCTCCTCCGAGAATCATTGCTTATTTATAGGCAACGGCAGCCGCAACTTTTCCTTGCTTGTTCAAGTTTGGTTCTTTTTTTCAAATATGGTGGCCACCGATCAGGGAGGAAAGTACTACAAAAATGATGGCCTATTCTCTTGCAGGCTTTCCCAGAATTTCCGCGTGTGCAAGTGGACACGGTTGCGGCTTCTCTTAGAATTTTCACGTCCCCCATTTAATGCGTGCATGTGCAGGCATTAATGAGGGAGAGACAATGGACGTGAAGCACTCTTCTTTCTTCTATTTTTCTGACTTTCATTGTGTGTTTTCATACCAACAAGAGAGACACCACCTTCCGCACATCTCATTGATCGAGGGCCCCTACCACGTCCGTGGAATTAATGCATGCATTAATGAGAGAGACAATGGACGTGCAGGAATTCTTCTTCATGCCTGAAGCTTCTTATGCAGCTACTTGTTCCCCCTATCTATAGGATTGCCACAATTTTTACTTTTCTTGTTTATTATTTGCTTCCTTCTTCAGCAAATTTCTCGTTGCTTCTCCATGACAACTCACACTTGAGAGAGAGCATATTATATAATATTATATCATGGGCTCCTTTTGCTTTCTCGGAGGATTCCGCACGTCCGCCGAATTTGTGCGTGCATGCGCATGCATTAATGAGGGAGAGATAACGGACGTGCAAGAACTTCCTTCCTCTTTTTTTGACTTTTGCCCTTTTGCGTGCTCAGACTAGTGGAGAGAGAGAGCATCCCTTCGTGCATGTAATCGACTGCGAGCCGCTGCGTCTTCTCGCGCTTTTAATATCGATGCAAATGCGACTATATGAAATGCAATTTTACTATTTTTTTTTTATGTAACTAATGGTTAGGCAAAAATTTAGGTGTCAACAGCTAAAAGTTAAATAGACCTTACAGTGATGGTTCACATCAAATCAAGATACCTCGTCACGAGCTTGCCCCGAAGCTTTCCTCGGGAAATCCAAACTTCTGCAGCCCCAAGTCCTTCAGAATCCCCTCCATGAATAACATAATGTTTAATCACATGATGGAAAGGCGAATGCGATGTTCAATTCAAATACTTTAATACAAATACTTTTATACTCATCTTCACTTGTAAACTTGACTTGATCTAAGATTGAAACATGAGAACATATAATAGATGAAGCAAAAAGGACCTGAAAATGTTTGAACTTAGAACCTCTGCTTTAATAACATATGAAATTTGATGGAATTATATCCAACAATTCTAATAAGTTAAGTATTTAGAGAAACACATGGTTTAGCTTACATACATTAACAATCACCTTTGATCTGACATAAAGGAAAGCAACCGTCGAGTGAGTCACACTCACCAGGAAAACATATATTATTTCTACATATTACAGATAATATGGAATGATCAATTCAAATCAGTGACTTGGAGGATGTAACGCATCCTCACATTTTGCTTTCGCCGAGTCATCGGTCCTCGATTCACCGGCAACATCCACAGGCGGACTAACGAAGGTCTTCTTCTCCCTTCTGTTATCTTTCGCGTCATCGTCATCATAAATGTACGTCTCAACTCTCCACAAATAAATGTAAGTGAGAATAAGCCAGAATGTTAGTCGACGGAGAGGATGACCGAGGATTTCAAAGATGAGAGGCTTCCCTAACAAAGCCACGGGAGTTTGCCAATGGTCAAGGTGACACCAGTTAAGAAAGCGGTGGACATCGCCGGGAGTGCAATTTGTAGTGGTAGCGTTGTGCGCTCGAATGCAGCGACTGCAGTGTCGAAATCAACTATCTGCGCCCAGATGAGGTTGACGACCACAGTCATTGAGCAGAACATCGCGATGGTGTTGCAAATCGCGAAAGCCTGGAACATTCTATTGTCCAGCATCGTAACCATGCCCCGGTCATCCTTGGAGGCTGTGTCTGAGCTGTTAAATCCTCCAGGAACTGCAAAACCAGCTGCGAAACTCACTGTGGCCACAAGCGTTGCCACCACCATACGGGAACTGAGGTAATCCTTAACGATGTCCCTGCTCGGCATGCTTTTGCGCGAGCGGAATACTGATAACTCTTCATCTCGAGCTTTCGCTCTAAGTAGGAGTAACTCTTGGTTTCCAAGTGGACCTTTTCCCGCGAGCGAGCAAGCCAACGCCAGGCATGCCAATTGCTGAGATCGGAAGCATGTAAAAAGGAAAATAAGAACAAACTTATACCATATTGATAACGGGAATGAACTCTGGAAACGTTTGCTTCTAAAGATGCAGTTTATGCTCTTTATGAAGAATTAGCACAAAACTACCAACTTCATTTTAGACGAAAAAAGAGGCGTGAATGGAATTTATGTGGGCAATCATTTCATAGGTCGACAAAATGATAATGTTATGAGATTGTGCTACATTTGGAGCGGTCAAATTTGTCACATTGACCCCTGGCCTTTTATGAAAAACAGAATGCAACCTTGACAAACCCTGCCTTTTTATTCAAGACCGTATTCAGAGGCTCAATTAAATGAAATATATAAATTGTTATCTCCATGTTATGAAAGACACGTTACTTGTTTCTAACTGCAGAGAAATTCATGATCACAAATTTTAATTACCTCCTATCAAGACTAAATTAGGGACTTGCAGAACATTTATCCGAGAGGAGTCTCGGCTATTCGAGAAATTTGATTAATACTTCTACTATCTAGTTGGCTGGGAGACATAATGATTTGAATACAAGATCTGCCTTAACTAATGCATTAGTCTACGAAATCTCCAGTAAGTTAATAAATAAAATAGTGACTGTTCATGTTACCTACATGCCGAATGTTATACCCCTCTGCCTTGTGTCGTCGTGGAGCAATGTCAACAGCGAGCAAGCATTCGTTGTTGAAAACACTTGGTAGAATTCCGTCAGTCTGCACAAGATGAATCAAAGCAGCGGGCTGTGAATGCATCACAGCCAAGTGCAAAGCTGTATTTCCATCATCATCTTTGGCATTTAACAGCATCCCTAGAATTGGATCGCTAAGTATATATCTCACTATGGAGACTCTACCATATTTTGCGGCAATATGAAGAATGCTTTTGCCCTTGCCCATTTGGCAAAAGTGATACTCTCCTTAGCTTCTCGATATGTTCAACATAACCCATCTTGCTTGCAATATGAATGGGGAGATCTCCATTCATGTCCGGTTCTTGGGTCAAATATTCAGTTTCTGGTCGTAAGAATTCAAATACCCAGGCGTGATTCAAGTGAGCCGCTAAGTGGAATACATTGCCCCCGTTGGAGTCGGTCATTGCAAATAGCTCCATGTTTTTCTTGAGTATTAGGTCGAATAAATCTGGGATCAGGAGCTCCAAATTAGGATGGTTGGAGCTTGGTTGGTCTCAATATATTTAAACCCATTTTGGAGTAAGGACATCTTTGACGTGCCTTAATCACTACTAGTATTGATAGTCGACAATAACAGATTAGATTGCAATACCAAAACTAGTTAATGACATCAACAAGAACTTAAGATTTCACTATAAAAATCTTACTAAATGACATAGCAATTTATATGGCATTTCCATGACTTGAAGTATCTATAGAGTCGGCAGACGTAATGCAAGCTAGGGCAAGATCAAGAAAAGGAAAATGATCTTTTCATATTATGTCCATCGAATTCTAGCAAGTATCAAGCAGACTTATTTAATTGTCGAGAACATTGCAATAGCCTCCACAGCGCCGTACCGAAATCCCTCTTAAAATTGTTCCACCCTCTCTAGATTGAACATCATCTTCTTCGTAAAGGTATATGGCACTTATTTAGCTCAATTAAGAGATTATGTTTTTACCAAAACTTGTGAGTAAAATCTAAGTAAAATCTGTGACCATAATCTATTTCTAAGATAGTAGAGCTTATAAATCACAAATTACAGAAAGGAAAAGGCTCCACCAAAACAAAAAAATTTTGGCCCCAACTATGAAAATTTGGAGGTGCTAGTAAAGAGGTTCAATAATGTGAGAGAGGTGCTTCAATTGTTTGAGAATATTCCAACGGTGTTTGAGGATTGTGGGTGGCCATTGGACTTCAAAGACAGGCGAGAGTGATTTAGAGATAACCTCATCCTTGGGGATTGTGCTACTCAATCCCATTATATATTGTGAACGGACCAAATATATTTTGTGAAAATTTAGTGATTCTGGGAAAGATATTTTTACTCAATAAATCACATTATATGTTCTATCTTGTATGTGCATTGCATGGAGTCATATATATCCTAGCTATAACGACCACATATTTAAGCTGTGATGACACAACACAAAACAAAATGAGTCTCATTTCACTGCCAGAAAAATTAAATCCATAATAATAAAAGTTAAGTGAACTTTGCAAATTAATCTAGACTATTGTAACATCTACATAAATATATAATGATTTTTTCTTTAAGAATTGTCTCTAAAAGTGATTTATAGGGCTCTAACTTGTAAGGGATTGATTATTTTCCTCACAAAGAATGTTTTTCTTCCACTTTCCATTTATTTTGCTTCAAATTAGATCTATGTTTGCCTCTTATACCATGACTTTTGTTCAACAAAAGAGGCATTAGTTTTATTGAAATTAGTTCTAATGAGTTTCAAAACTGCAAATGAGCAATTATTGAAAATTCTTACATTTCTTTAATACTTCCTATAAAATATACTCTAATAATATTTTTAAGTACATATACAAATTTCATGAGTCATATAACAACGATAATTAGGAATTTTCTAACTGTCGTCAAGCCCCCTATATTTTACATTAATATATAACATGAATTAAGAATTTCGCATTTATTCTATTCAAAAGAAGATTTTTTTTTTTTTCATGAAATATGTCACGACCTTTTTTTTTCCGTCCGGGGAAAAAGGAAGAAGGTTTAGGGGTATTTGCGTAAAGAGGTGGACCAATGGCCCTAGATTAGGCGCGGGCTCTCCCAAGCCCATACCCCGCGCGCGACATTGGATTTTGAATTTTAATTATTAACAACCTATGTAATTCTAGGAGTCGCCACTAGCCTATTGGGGTCGGCTAGAAACCAATCAAGACACGGGAGTGTTGTCTTGATTCCTACGCAACCAGAGATTTCTAGGAACGGGGACTTGTTTACGCCAATGTTTCTATTAAAGCGCCCTTGCGGTACCACTAACTTGGAAAGTTGTTTATCTAAATGGCCACACAATCTTGATTACCAATTATAATCTTTATGAAACCACTAAGTGTCCATGCAAATGTTTTTGTAGTTTTTTTTTCTTTTAATGTCTAGACTAATCCTAACATAATTTAGAAGAGAAATTTACACTCAAATTAATGAAAAGCAGTGCGTAAGTAAACATCCAAGAAATTGAAATGACTTGAAAATAAACGCGGAAAATATAAACCCGATACAAGTCGGGCAAATAATATTACATGGCCTTGTTATCACGCCCCGGGACAGGACCCCCATGAGCAAAATGAGAATTCAAATATGCATGAAATGCATGAAATTACTTTAAATAGTTTTAATCTACACAAAATGGATTATTTACAAAAATGGTTATAAAATACCAAAATAGCATTAAATTAGGAAAATGACCTTTTAAAATTAGGAAAATTTCATATATGTCATTTATATCCTAATTTGATGCTATCTAACATTTTTTGATATTTTTGAAATTTTCATATTTTTCTCTTTTTTTAATTATTATTTTTTTAAAAATAATAATAATAATTCCTTAAACCGATCTATGCTAACATGGAGTAACACAGCACATGAATATCACAATAATCAAGCTTAAATCGACCGTTTCAAGATCGAAGCTTAGTTTGGCATTTTGTCGAACACTTGGTGTGCATTAAACTAGCCCCAATCAGCTTCCTCGGGCCATGTTTGCGGTCTTCAATCTCAACTCATGAGCAATATTATGTGGAACTAAAACATCAAGGTTAAACTACAACATGCAAGGAGTAAGATAGATAAAAAAACACAGCTTAAAACACACGGAAACCAAGCTGGAATCGTCATCAAATATGCGGGTTTGATCTGATTTTGCAAATCTGGGTTTGAACCCAAGTCAAGCAAACAGGTTGAGTGCCCATATTCAAGCCCCGACACCTATCACATACGAGATCTAAGGGAAACATTACTTGATCCGAATGAAAGTAGGTAACATGAGCTTTCAAATGCAATAAACATCATAGAAAATGACTAACCGAACAACATCAAAACAACCTCTTCAAGAAAAGCACACATGCAAAACTCTTGAAGAGATTTCAAACACTTAGAAAAATTTCAGCCTCAAAATCAGTTTTCCGGGCTAGTTTTCCTCTTGATTTTTCACTGATCAAAACATGTTCAAACTCGAAAAAAATACATCTAGGATGCTTACCTTCTTCTAGTTTCTTTTTCAAGTGGTTCTTGGCCAAGGAAACCGAGAAATTGTCCTCTGGAAGCACGTGGAAGTTGGCTTCTTCAACTGGAAATGAGATCTGCAAAAAGAAGAACTGACAACGAAGGTTTTCGTTGACCTCTAAAATTAGACTTCAAGACGTATTTTGTTAAAAAAAATTGACACCACGCCAAACTATATGTATTCTAGTTTGGTTAAAAGTCAATATTTTCCTCATTTGTCTCTCAAATTTCTCAAAAACACTGGCTTTCTCTCACTCGTGACCAACTGGGCTCAACACTTAGAAAATTTTCAGTGTTTCTTGGCCCGCCTGGAGGGTGTTTTTCGGGGGCTTTAGGAGGTCTTCCCGATCTCCATTTGGGACATGTGACCTATGGTTGGAAAGATCTTGGAGTGAAGTTTCAATCTCTAGTTGAAGGTTTTGGCTAATTTTGACCGTAGATGTGTGTAAATCTCACTTTTCTCTCTAAAGGTTCATCTGGAATTTCTGGGTTCTCTCCTTTCTGGAATTGCTTCTGAGGGCCTCTTTGGGGGACGACCGCGAACTCTCTCCTCTCCCTGCCGTCTCCTCTCTCTCCTCTATCGAAAGAACTTGCTTCCGTGACCTTATCCCCCGAATTAAGGGATTTTTGGTCAGCCTTTTGTCCACCTACCAAGCCTGTCAACAGGGCTACTTCACCTACTCTTCTGACTTAGCCAATTTTTTAACTTCTGCAGCTGTTGAGTGTGCAGGTTTTGCTGCGATTTTCCGGTGCTGTCAGAAGCTTATCTCTGGCCAATTTTCGTCCACTTGCACTGCTATATACGGTCTTCCATCACGTGCAAAGATCGGGCTGGTTGGGCAGCTGAGGAGGATATGGTGGGGCCACCAAATTGCTTACTCAGCAACTCCGGATTAAGACCAACTCGTGGACTGAGTTTTGGCTGCTGATTTGAGTGCTTTAATCCACTAATTTGGATGCTTTTTTTAATCAATTAGAAAGCTCATGTATATTAGTTTAAGATCTTGACCATTTTTCGCAATTATCTCCACCCAATTTTACAAGAAAGTACCTCAAAGTTGGCCATTTTCTTGCCCGAAAATGCCAAATTCAATGCAATTAGGTCCTTTTTGGCTCAATTTGATTGATTCTGCTTGGCCCAAATTCAATTTCAACTTAATTGATGACCAAGATGATGATTTAAGGGCTCGGGCGCAAATTTTGCAAAATTTACGAATTGGTCCCTCGACTTTTGGAAATTGCATTTTGGCCCCAACTTGCCATTTGAATTCCAATCTGACCTCCTGGGCTTGGCTAGTCACATTTAGATCATTGGCCCCAACTTTTTTTTTCTTTTCTTTTCTTTTTAATCTTTTTTTTTAAAAATCTTTTTTTTATTTTTTTTTTTTTTTTTTTTTTTTAGGGAAAACATCTTCCATTTTAAATACCTAGATAATATATATGCAATAATTTGGGCAAAAATTAGGTGTCAACAGCTGCCCCTCTTTGGAAGGAAGCTCAAAGAGATTTCTTTCAAAGATAAGGTGACACCTAATTTTTTTGTTTTTTGTTTTTTTTTTTTTTTTTTTTTTTTTTTTAAAGATAGTAAAATAAAAATGCAAGTGAGCTTAATGTAAAGAGTGTGATCTAGGGATGTACTTGTGAACAATTTGAAAGGTGTGGTTTAAGGATATACCCACGAACCTTGTGGTTTAAGGCAGTTCCACTAACCGTGTGGTTTAAGGCAGTCCCACGAACCTTGTGGTTTAAGGCAGCCCCACTAATCGTGTGGTTTAAGGCAGCTCCACTAACCGTGTGGTTTAAGGCAAATCCACTAACCGTGTGGTTTAAGGCAGTCCCACTAACCTTGTGGTTTAAGGCAATCCACTAACCGTGTGGTTTAAGGCAGTCCCACTAACCGTGTGGTTTAAGGCAAACCCACTAACCGTGTGGTTTAAGGCAGTCCCACTAACCTTGTGGTTTAAGGCAATCCACTAACCGTGTGGTTTAAGGCAGTCCCACTAACCTCGTGGTTTAAGGCAGTCCCACTAACCGTGTGGTTTAAGGCAAATCCACTAACCGTGTGGTTTAAGGCAATCCCACTAACCGTGTGGTTTAAGGCAGTCTCACTAACCGTGTGGTTTTAAGGCAGTCCCACTAACCTTGTGGTTTAAGGCAATCCCACTAACCGTGTGGTTTAAGGCAGTCCCACTAATCGTGTGATTTAAGGCAGTCCCACTAACCGTGTGGTTTAAGGCAGTCCCACTAACCGTGTGGTTTTAACCTCGTGGTTTAAGGCAGTCCCACTAACCTTGTGGTTTAAGGCAATCTACTAACCGTGTGGTTTAAAGTCCCACTAACCTCGTGGTTTAAGGCAGTCCCACTAACCTCATGGTTTAAGGCAGTCCCACTAACCTCGTGGTTTAAGGCAAACCCACTAACCGTGTGGTTTAAGGCAGTCCCATTAACCTCGTGGTTTAAGGCAGTCCCACTAACCTCGTGGTTTAAGGCAATCCACTAACCGTGTGGTTTAAGGTCCCACTAACCTTGTGGTTTAAGGTCCCACTAACCTCGTGGTTTAAGGCAGTCCCACTCCGTGTGGTTTAAGGCAGTCCCACTAACCGTGTGGTTTAAGGCAAACCCACTAACCACGTGGTTTAAGGCAATTCCATTAACCTTGTGGTTTAAGGCAGTCCCACTAACCTTGTGGTTTAAGGCAGTCCCACGAACCTGGTGGTTTAAGGCAGTCCCACTAACCCACGAACCTGGTGGTTTAAGGCAGCCCCACTAACCTTGTGGTTTAAGGCAATCCCACTAACCGTGTGGTTTAAGGTAATCCCACTAACCGTGTAAATTGTATGGTTTTAGGATGACCAAGAACCTCTTGAAAATGCATGGTTTAAGGCTAACCCATGAACCCTTTGAAATTATGTCTTGAAAATGCATGGTTTGAGGCTAACCCATGAACCCTTTGGAATTGCATGATTTAAGGGTAACCAAGAACCTCTTGAAAGTGCATGATTTAAGGCTAATCCAAGAACCCTTTAAAATTGCATGGTTTAAAGATAACCAAGAACCTCTTGAAAATGCATGGTTTAAGGATAACTCATAAACCCTTTGAAATTGCAAGGTTTAAGGATAACCAAGAACCTTTTGAAAATGTACGGTTTAAGGCTAACCCATGAACCCTTTAGAATTGCATGGTTTAAGGATAACCAAGAACCTCTTGAAAATGCATGGTTTAAAGCTAACCCATGAACTCTTTAGAATTGCAAGGTTTAAAGGTAACCAAGAACTCTTGAAAATGCATGGTTTAAGGATAACCCATAAACCCTTTGAAATTGCCAGGTTTAAGGATAACCAAGAACCTTTTGAAAATGCATGGTTTAAGGATAACTCAAGAACCCTTTAGAATTTCATGGTTTAAGGATAACCAAGAACCTCTTGAAAATGCATGGTTTAAGGATAACTCATAAACCCTTTGAAATTGCCAAGTTTAAGGATAACCAAGAGCCTTTTGAAAATGCATGGTTTAAGGCTAATCCAATGACCCTTTAGAATTGCATGGTTTAAGGATAACCAAGAACCTTTTGAAAATGCATGGTTTAAGGCTAACCCATGAACCTTTAGAATTGCAAGGTTTAAAGATAACCAAGAACCTCTTGAAAATGCATGGTTTAAGGATAACTCATAAAACCTTTGAAATTGCAAGGTTTAAGGATAACCAAGAACCTTTTTGAAAATGGATGGTTTAAGAACTGAACCTCTTGAAAAAATTGCAAGGTTTAAGGATAACCAAGAACCTTTTGAAAATGCATGGTTTAAGGCTAACCCATGAACCCTTTGAAATTGCAAGGTTTAAGGATAACCAAGAACCTTTTGAAAATGCATGGTTTAAGGCTAACCCATGAACCCTTTGAAATTGCAAGGTTTAAGGATAACCAAGAACCTTTTGAAAATGTATGGTTTAAAGCTAATCCATGAACTCTTTGAAATTGTATGGTTTAAGGATAACCAAGAACCTCTTGAAAATGCATGGTTTAAGGCTAACTCATCAACCCTTTGAAATTGCCAGGTTTAGGGATAACCAAGAACCTTTTGAAAATGCATGGTTTAAGGCTAATCCAAGAACCCTTTAGAATTGCATGGTTTAAGGATAACCAAGAACCTTTTGAAAATGCATGGTTTAAGGCTAATCCTTTGAACCCATTAGAATTGCAGGTTTAAGGATAACCAAGAACCTTTTGAAAATGCATGGTTTAAGGCTAACCCATGAACCTTTGAAATTGCAAGGTTTAAGGATAACCAAGAACCTTTTGAAAATGCATGGTTTAAGGCTAACCCATGAACCTTTAGAATCGCATGGTTTAAGGATAACCAAGAATCTTTTGAAAATGCATGGTTTAAGGATAACTCATAAACCCTTTGAAATTGCAAGGTTTAAGGATAACCAAGAACCTTTTGAAAATGCATGGTTTAAGGCTAACCCATGAACCCTTTGGATTGCAAGGTTTAAGAATAACCAAGAACCTCTTGAAAATACATGGTTTAAGGCTAACCCATGAACCCTTTGAAATTGCAAGGTTTAAGGATAACCAAGAACCTTTTGAAAATTGCATGGTTTAAGGCTAACCCATGAACCGTGTGAAATTGCAAGGTTTAAGGATAACCAAGAACCCTTTGAAAATGCATGGTTTAAGGCTAATCCATGAACCCTTTGAAATTGTGTGGTTTCACTGGAGGAACCTGTCATTCGAGAATATTCTGAAATGGATACTGCACATCAAATAGTATTCATTATAACAAGTATTCTAGTAGCGAAAGCATACTAGATGAGGTCAATTTCAACATATGTCATTAGAAACAATATCAAAAGTGTATCGGTAATGAGAAAGCAATGATTGCATAAACAAATCAAACTAATTCCGACAACTTGACAAACTCGCAAAATTGTCATCACGCTCGGATGATATCATTAATCGTCAAATTCTCTTGGGAGAAAAGTCCTTGTCGAAATGACCCTGACTTATGAGAAAGGTTTGTTAAGTATGCCAAGCAAGGATCCCTAGTAAGAAAGGGCTTCTCGCATATCCTCAAGAAAATGGCTGTTTGATCCCATCTATTCATGTGGGAAATAAACTGATCACTCAACCTCACTCTTCCAGTGGGCAAGGCTTTGAATCATTCACAATAAGTACACATTGACCAATCAAAAAGGTCTTTTAGAAGGACCGTAGTGCAGGTTTGGTCATGGTTTTAGCAATGGATAAGCATCATTGGCTATGAAATGAATTAATCACTGATCGACATCTCCGCCAGGTTTACAAGTCAAGAAACCTTAAGATGAGATAAGACAACCTTACTCTCACTTCTTCGAGCGGCATCTTCTTTAGGAAGTCCTTATTTCCACTTTGAATCATCCCAATCTAAAGAGACTTTGGAAATGGGTTGTAATGTTGATTTGGGAAAGGTTCAAAAGGCTTAGCTCAAAAGGCTTAGAACTTTTTGTCAAAGGGGATTTGGGAGTTGGTGATTATCATGGCATCATTACCATATCATCCATTTTTTTAAAGCACTCAATTTTTAGAATTCAAGTTGTCTCGAAAGTCCTTTGACTAATCATCTTAACATAATGGCTTTTGCATTTGCAATGATTTTCTTTTCAATGCAGGCATTTTTTCTTACCATTTTTGCTTTCATGGAGATATTCCTCTTGATGCAATTGTTTTCTTCCACTCTCTCTCCCTTTTTTTTTTTTTGTGGGCATTGGCCTTGCTTTTTTACCAGGCACACTGCTTTTTCATGCCCCTTAATTTTCACTTGACTTTTGTTCTTTCAAACTTTTTGAGCTCTTGGGACTTTCAAGATGCTTTTCATATTCTCATATAAACACCAATTGCATTGGTAAATCATGTGCCCTGCCCCAATGTGGGGAGATAATCACCACTCGGGTTTTAGAAATGAATAGTTAGGCTCAATATGGTTTAAGCAAAGGGTATCGGTGTTTGGGTAGAGAAAAGAATGCTCTTCTTCACCTTGGGATGCTTGAGCTTCCATAAGAATTCACCTGAAGTTACCACAAAAAAGATTTATGCAAGTGAGAGTAAAGAAACTTTCTCATCTTTTCTCTCCAAATAATGTCAACCCAAATCTCCATAATTGCCCCATCGTGGGGTGGTTCTTGACAGGGGTATTTTGTAGAAAATTCTTCACATTAAAAGGCTCAAATGGGCTAACTATTGTCACTGTAGTGTGTATGATAGAGGAAAGAAATGCCTCTTATCATCTTGGTCTATGTACCGCTTGCGAATGAATTCATTGACCTTAAACGACACGGGTTTTCTTTTTCACTCGAATCCAGAGTGTTTAAAGGACATGTTTGGAAATGGGTTGCCTTTCCTCATCCTAAGTGTTTCTCGCTTGGCATAAGCAACATGGCCTTTCATTTTTGTTGAGATCGTCTGATGGATTAATCTCCATAGAGAATTTTGATTTGAAATGAGTGATCCATTGAGTGGATGGACAATTTAAAGATAAAGAAGATTTTTGCAAACTTTGTGGAAAACTTTTTTTCTTCAATTTCCATTTCTTGTGCTGTTTCTAGAAAAACACTAAATGTTTTTTTTTTTTGCAATGAAAATTCTCCATTTGTTTTCCATTTGATTTTGAGAAGAAGAAGAAGGGTACTTACTTGTGCTTTAGTAGTCAGGCGACCCTACGAAGAACAAAAAGGAATGTGTTAGTACATGAATCCTCAAGGATCGTAAAACTAGAAACGATACAGCATTACCCTTGGTCAATTTCACCATTTGGCGGCAAACAACGGAATGAACGTACTGTTTTAAGGCTTGAAGAGAATCTCAGCATTTTCTTCTTTTTGCAAAAATAAGAGATGCAAAAGTTTTTTTTTTTTATTTATTTATTATTTTTTTACATGGCAACCTTGTTGCTGTTTCCAGGGATCGAACCCCGTACCTCTTGGACCCACTTCATTCCCCATACCACCAGGCCGAAGCGCTGGTAGTGTCCATGGGGCGTTTCTTTTTCTATTTAATTGAACCGGCTCTAGAACGACACATTTTAAGCCAACTTAGGTGACTTTGTCATGTGTTAACTCCACATGCTTACTTGTCGATATAATTATGCTTAAATCAATTTCTTGAGTTTGTTCCTTGAATACCGACGCTTCCTGTCAAACAAGGGAACTACGTCAAATAATGAAGTTAGAGAGGGGCATTTTGGAAACGATACCGAATTACCCTTCTCCTGCAGCTGACTTTAAATGTCTTGTGTTTCCTCTTCATGTGCTTTTGCTCCTCAGGTGTTAACATTTCCTTGAAGATCTTCCTTTCAAAGATGTTATCGAATTCACTCATTCTAAGTGGGCGTCAAAGATGAAAGGAGAGGGGTACTCCTTGTTTCGACATGTGAGGGCATTGCTCCGTGGATATTTTACTCCATTTATTCCATCAAAATGGATGGTTGGGCCTTAGCATGCCTTCTTGGTATAAGGTGTTGCTCCAACGGTCAATGTGCACCTTTTCCTACAAGAGATAGGGCATGTTACTTATATTCCAAAATTGAATTGGACTAATTTAGAAACGATACTCCCTTTTTGTGCTGAATCAATTGACTTTGTTTCATCTTGCTTCACGGGTGAGAGTTACTCTACTTGAGTGATTTGCCCCATTATCAACTGCAAGGAAAAAGAGACGTAATATGTTATTTTCATATTCGACGTGATTCATTTTAGGAACGGTATACTCCCTTTTACGGCATATATGATGACTGCGTTCCATCTCGTTTCCTTGGCTATGGGGATGGGATTTGCTTTCATGATTGACAACAATTCACTTGACAAATGTCTATTCCATTTGAATCTTTCCCTTTTAGAAGTCGGATGACTCGGGCATTGCGTGCCCCGATCCATTTTGTGGCCATCTGCCCCAATTAAAATTTCCTACACATATGGAAACAATGTATTATTTCTATTCTTAGGTACATTAGGTTTAGGAACGAAGTACACCCTTTTTCAAAGTCGGGCAATTCAGCATCTCATTGTAGCTTTGTTGAAGAAGGCAAGACATTGTCCTTATGGTCCAATGCATGCCACACTAGGTTAGATAACTTGTCCATATGCAGCTCCATCATGTTGGATTGATGAATCTCTGTTTCATTTGAGTCCTTCATGCTTTACTCAATTTCCCGCATACCCCTTTTAGGCTAGGTGATTTTTCGCCATTTTTGCTGCATCAATGCATTTCCCATTTCACAATCTGTAAGCATGGGTGGCTATGTCAGTTTATGAATGAGTTGTTTTGACTTTTGGAACAAACACACCCTTTTCTTTTAGAGATTGTGTGATTCTGGACCAGGTTGTCCTCCCCATGTAATCTTGTTGCTTGCCAGTAATTTGCCTCACTAAAATCTGCACAAAGTGCAAGGACAAGTCATTCCTAAAATAAATCGAATTTAACTTGAAACGATTACCACCTTTTACTTGAAGGCAACATTTGATGACCGATTCTTGTTTGTACATCTACATCTTGAAGTGTTGTCTTGCATACCATCAATAATCATCTCCATATAGGATTGGATGCCAAGAAACCGTTGGAAGTGTAGAGATTGCAGATGCTTCTTGTTCACAACCAACGAAGTAGTTTGTTGCCAAAGAATGTCTACAAATTTCTTCTTCCATGAAGAATGTCAAATTAATATGAGGTCGTCCAGGATGTGGAACTTCATTAGACCAGTAGATTTGTGATCTTCAAGGCCCTGGAGATTCTTTTCACACTCAATCACAATGTTTGAATTCATATGTTGCGAAAATATTTAAGTAGTTCATGGCTCAACCAAATATGCCCATAAATGAGCATGAATTGGTGCATCTCATGACTTGCTCTATTAGGGAAAGGCCCACACTTTTGTCAATCTTGAACAAAACTGTCATTTTGCCTGTTTGACAAAAATGGATGACTGAGTTAGTTGTTGCGCAAGAAATCCCTATTGGAACGATTACAACCTTACCCCCTCAAAGCATCGTTCTACTTATCAACCTACAAAAGCGATTAAGTGAAGAGATAAAGTATTATGCAAGTTCTTCTTGAAACTCATTTTCACACATTTTGAAGCTAAGGCATAAAAAACTCAGCCCAGAGGGTCCGTTTGAAACAGTTCAAGTGTTTTAGAGAATATAACTTTTATGAACTCTAATTTCATTATTAAAAGATGTGAGTTGTATGATTTACAAAAGCATTTGATTGGGTTCACAATCAAAACCCAAAACGCAAAACACGGTTCCTAATGACAATGATAAAGTACAAGAAGCTCTTTCGTAGAGGATCATAATAAGCACAATTCTTGTCCTAGCTTTAAAGTCCACTTTTGGCATGGTCAAGCAAGAGGAGTTCAAGGAATGGTTGTCACGCATGACCTGCGAAAGGAAGATAATGTCAGTATATGAATGAAAAATTGATCTTTCAATAAAGCCGCCTCTTACAATGAAATCAAGGCGATGATACCTTCTCCGTAGTATCCACTTATGAGAATTTGGTATTTCGTCAAGATTTTATTAGTAAGGGGAGATTTCATTAAAAGATCGATCCGCAACTATCAATTGAATGCCCACTTTGTTCCAAAAGTTTCATACATAAATGGGGCATTGATTTTTAAAAAATTAATTTGTGGTTTCACTCATGCAAAGGTGAGGTGATTTTTATTTTGAAAAATCAATATACAAAATGGGATTTGAATTTTAATTTTGAAATGTGACCAATAAAGAGTTTTATTGAAAATTTGATTTTAATTCTATGCCCCAAAATGTAATCCTGATTTGGAAGAATTTCTATACAAAATGTGACTTTAAGTTCATAATTGAAAATTTAAACAAAAACATATGTTCAGTAGATCATAGGTATTTTGAAATGCTTATTTATCAAAAGTGAGTGCCAAGCCTATATTTTCAAGGGCATTCCATTGATTTCCGTGAATCTCCAATAAAAAATTTCAATCCGAAGTGAGCAAGTAGATGGAGAAATCATACTTACGGTGGGTGAAGAGACCCTTTTTTTTTTTTTTTTTTTTTTAAGTCACATAGACATGCGGATGCAAACTTGTGAGGTTTGACACATAAAGGTGGAATTCTAAAGGCTTAAGGTCCCCATTTTGATTAGATCAAAAGAGTTTTCCCCACTCCGCGCTTACGTCGGACAGTTCTCTTTATCATTAATCAAAATGAGCGGGACCAAAAGTGGATAACCATGGGTCATTCCCCGCACGGGTTCCATCTTTTGGCACCTCCTATGGGCTTCCTAGTGCGATCGGGGTTTTAGATCGCAGGTTGTGTGTGTAAATGTGTAGTGCTAAGATAAGTATAAAGGCACGCACATCAATTGATATCCAAACAACACTTCAATTTCATCCATATCGGCATACATTCCTACGCCTCCCTACAAAAGAGATGGGTTAACAAACACTCCACCCCTTATTACTCCAAACCTACAAAAACATTTAACACATTGTTAGCGGACTAACCTTGTTTTCCACACGACTTTGACACGCGCTATCAAATGAAGACCATGTTAGTGAACAACCAACCAAGCTATTACGGCCTAAGTCCTCTAAGGTTTGCAACCAAGTCCCCAGCGGAGTCGCCAATGTGTCACGACCTCTCTTTTTTCCGTCCGGGGAAAAAGGAAGAGGGTTTAGGGGTATTTGCGTAAAGAGGTGGACCAATGGCCCTAGATTAGGCGCGGGCTCTCCCAAGCCCATACCCGCGCGACGTTGGATTTCGAATTTTAGTTATTAACAACCTATGTAATTCTAGGAGTCGCCACTAGCCTATTGGGGTCGGCTAGAAACCAATCAAGACACGGGAGTGTTGTCTCGATTCATACGCAACCAGAGATTTCTAGGAACGGGGACTTGTTTACGCCAATGTTTCTATTAACGCCCTTGCGGTACCACTAACTTGGAAAGTTGTTTATCTAAATGGCCATACAATCTTGATTACCAATTATAATCTTTATGAAACCACTAAGTGTCCATGCAAATGTTTTTTAGTTTTTTTTTTTTAATGTCTAGACTAATCCTAACATAATTTAGAAGAGAAATTTACACTCAAAATAATGAAAAGCGGCGCGTAAGTAAACATCCAAGAAATTGAAATGACTTGAAAATAAACGCGGAAAAATAAACCCGATACAAGTCGGGCAAATAATATTACATGGCCTTGTTATCACGCCCGGGACAGGACCCCCATGAGCAAAATGAGAGTTCAAATATGCATGAAATTACTCTATATGCATGAAATTACTTTAAATAGTTTTAATCTACACAAAATGGATTATTTACAAAAATGGTTATAAAATACCAAAATAGCATTAAATTAGGAAAATGACCTTTTAAAATTAGGAAAATTTCATATATGTCATTTATATCCTAATTTGATGCTATCTAACATTTTTTGATATTTTTGAAATTTTCATATTTTTTTCTCTTTTTTAATTATTTTTTAAAAAATAATAATAATAATTCCTTAAACCGATCTATGCTAACATGGAGTAACACAGCACATGAATATCACAATAATCAAGCTCAAATCGACCGTTTCAAGATCGAAGCTTAGTTTGGGCATTTTGTCGAACACTTGGTGTGCATTAAACTAGCCCCAATCAGCTTCCTCGGGCCATTTGCGGTCTTCAATCTCAACTCATGAGCAATATTATGTGGAACTAAAACGTCAAGGTTAAACTACAACATGCAAGGAGTAAGATAGATAAAAAACACAGCTTAAAACACACGGAAACCAAGCTGGAATCGTCATCAAATATGCGGGTTTGATCTGATTTTGCAAATCTGGGTTTGAACCCAAGTCAAGCAAACAGGTTGAGTGCCCATATTCAAGCCCCGACACCTATCACATACGAGATCTAAGGGAAACATTACTTGATCCGAATGAAAGTAGGTAACATGAGCTTTCAAATGCAATAAACATCACAGAAAATGACCCACCGAACAACATCAAAACGACCTCTTCAAGAAGCACACATGCAAAACTTTTGAAGAGATTTCAAACACTTAGAAAAATTTCAACCTCAAAATCAGTTTTCCGGGCTAGTTTTCCTCTTGATTTTCACTGATCAAAACATGCTCAAACTCGAAAAAAATACATCTAGGATGCTTACCTTTCTTCCTAGTTTCTTTTCAAGTGGTTCTTGGCCGAGGAAACCGACAAATTGTCCTCGGAAGCACGTGGAAGTTGGCTTCTTCAACTGGAAATGAGATCTGCAAAAAAAGAACTGACAACGAAGGTTTTCGTTGAGCTCTAAAATTAGACTTCAAGACGTATTTTGTTGGAAAAATTGACACCACGCCAAACTATATGTATTCTAGTTTGGTTTTGAACTCAATATTTTCCTCATTTGTCTCTCAAATTTCTCAAAAACACTGGCTTTCTCTCACTCGTGACCAACTGGGCTCAACACTTAGAAAAATTTCAGTGACTTTCTTGGCCCGCCTGGAGGGTTTTTCGGGGGCTTTAGGAGGCCTTCCCGATCTCCATTTTGGACGTGCAACCTATGGATGGAAATATATTTGAGTGAAGTTTCACTCTCTAGTTGAAGGTTTTGGCTAATTTTGGCTGAAGGTTTGTGAAAATCTCACTTTTCTCTCAAAAGGTTGATCTGGAATTTCTGGGTTTGCTTTCTGGAGTTGCTTCTGAGGGCCTCTTTGGGGGACGATTCCGAGCTCTCTCTCCTCTCCCCTGCTCGTCTCCCTCTCTCCTCTATCGAAAGACCTTGCTTCCGTGACCTTATCCCCCGAATTAAGGGATTTTTGGTCAGCCTTTTGTCCACCTACCAAGCCTGTCAACAGGGCTACTTCACCTACTCTTCTGACTTAGCCAATTTTTTAACTTCTGCAGCTGTTGAGTGTGCAGGTTTTGCTGCGATTTTCCGGTGCTGTCAGAAGCTTATCTCTGGCCAATTTTCGTCCACTTGCACTACTATATACGGTCTTCCATCACGTGCAAAGATCGGGCTGGTTGGGCAGCTGAGGAGGATATGGTGGGGCCACCAAATTGCTTACTCAGCAACTCCGGATTAAGACCAACTCGTGGACTGAGTTTTGGCTGCTGATTTGAGTGCTTTAATCCACTAATTTGGCTGCGTTTTTGATCAATTAGAAAGCTCATGTATAGTAGTTTAAGATCTTGACCATTTTTGCAATTATCTCCACCCAATTTTACAAGAAAGTACCTCAAAGTTGGCCATTTTCTTGCCCGAAAATGCCAAATTCAATGCAATTAGGTCCTTTTTGGCTCAATTTGATTGATTCTGCTTGGCCCAAATTCAATTTCAACTTAATTGATGACCAAGATGATGATTTAAGGGCTCGGGCGCAAATTTTGCAAAATTTACGAATTGGTCCCTCGACTTTTGGAAATTGCATTTTGGCCCCAACTTGCCATTTGAATTCCAATCTGACCTCCTGGGCTTGGCTAGTCACATTTAGATCATTGGCCCCAACTTTTTCTTTTCTTTTCTTTTTTAATCTTTTTTTTTTTTTTGGGCAAAAATTTTTTTTTTTATCTTTTCCAAAATTTTTTTTTTTAATTTTTTTTTTTCAGCCAATTTTTAGGGAAAACATCTTCCATTTTTTAAATACCTAGATAATATATATGCAATAAATTGGGCAAAAATTAGGTGTCAACAAGCCATGGCCGTAGCTGGCCATCACCGGTGGTCGGTACTAGCCACCGATAAAAGGAAGAAGAAAGGGGGAAGAAAGAAAGAAAAAAGAAAAAAAGGAAAATGTATATATTTTTAAAAAAGGATTAAAATATTAATAAAAATTATCCACGTCAATGAATTCTGATCAAAATTAGCCGAATACACTCAATTGGTAAGAAGTGAAAAAGGTTTAGCACTGAATTGACAAAATTGAATGATTTATGATTGAATTGGCAAAAATGTAATAGGCTTAGGACTTTTTGGATAATTTTCCAAGTGAAAGAATATTACTAGATTTAAAGAAATAACCTTACCTTATTTAATTGATATGAACCTTAAAAAAGTGCCTATCATGATATCCTAATTAAAGTGCCTATTTACAAAAGCCCATGGCAACGCTCGATTCATTCCACAATGTCATCTACTTTTGCATTCAATGAAGAATAAACTGAACTATTATTACGAGATTTCAATCAGTAGTACTTCATAAAAGGATTTTTTTTTTATATATATTGGACAGTAAGAATAAGAAATATATAGTAAATCCAATTTCAATGGGATCTTTTGTATAGTTTCTAAAGTGCTTATTAGAATTATGAGCTAACAAACTATGAAACAGCCCTTCTACATACATGTTCAGTACATGAAACGTGGTTAAATATGGTAGAATTAGGTTTAATTGTATTATCACAAATAAGTTAAGCCATTTATAAATGGATTATGAACGTTATGTGTGCAGGTCGACTTCTATAATTTATTCAACGAGTGCAACATAAGTTTAGACACATACATTTATTGGGTATGCTAATTTATTATTTTCATCACACAATACATTGTTACGCATTTTCACTTTATGTTTATTTGAAATTGTTTTGCATGTTCAGTTTAAATAGAGAGCCTCAAACATGTTACGTTGTGCAATGTAAATAATAACATGTGCTCAGATTAATAAATTGGGACAGGATAAAAATAAAGTTACTGCATCTACGGTTGGAATTATACTTGATAGGGAAAATTGTCCAAAAAGTCTTAAATTTATTGTATGATGATTAATTCAGTCTGAAATATTTCAATTATGTCAATTTAGTCATAACAATTTTAATAACTTGCCAATTTATTTATAAATCTTTTAACAATTTGTCATTTTAGTCATTCTAGCCAATTTTGTTGGAAATCATTGGCATGGTGGTCTAGTGGTACCGACTGTCCTACATGGACAGTCAACGCTAATGCAGATAATTTTTGCAATTTTCTTAGTTTTCTAATTTTTTTTTTCCTTTTTCCTTTCATTTCCTTTGTCTTTTTCTTTTCCTTTTCTTTTTCTAATTTCATTTTTTCCTTTTTCCCTGCTCTAACCATCAACAGTTGACGCCTAGTGGAGGTCGAGCAAGGGCAAGGGTTGCTCTATGCAAGGGTCGGAGGGTGGCCCTCGTCTAAGGCTGGTAGAGGGAAAAAAGGATAAAAAAAAAAAAGGAAAAAATGCAAAAAATAAAAAAATATATTGTAAAAAAGCCACATAGGCAATCAACATCATGTAGGATGGCTAGCTTTGACTAGACCGCCATGTCAACGATTTCAAGCAAAAATTGATTTCCAGTAGAAATTGATTAGAAGGACTAAGTTGGCAAATGTTTAAAAAGTTTAGGACTAAAATAGAGGTTAAATTGACACAATTGACATGTTTATAACAGAATCGACAATCGTACAATAAGTTTAGAATTTTTTGGACAATTCTCTCTATTTGATATGACTGTAACATGTGAATGCCATCTACCAATCTAATGATCAATGAGCGTTAGCTGCGCTTTTTCAAGTAGTAAACTTGGGATACATGGCGTTAGCAGCCAAAAAATTCCACATAATTGATTATTGCGTGTTTGATGAATTTTATCTCAATATTTTTAATGGTCAAGGTAATTTAGGCTAGACTACGGTATCGGCTTTTTCTACAAAGATTATGATAACTGTATTCATTTAAAAAAAAAGTCAAAAATTTCTTTCTTTATTTAGATCCACTTTTGTTAATTTCTTAAAAACCTATTGAATGTTGGTCACAACAAATTAACGGTTTATGATGTTCCATCAATTTGCTGAGAGTGACGGAACGTTCACCTCCTCTTTTTCCAATGAAAAAATCATGCATGCGCAGCCTACAGGTTTGCTACCAGTTTATAATTCATGCCCTAAACTTTCATTTGTTCATTTTGGTTCATGGCTCTCGGTTGCTTCAAAAATGGCATCATTGTTAGATTCCAGATTTTCATGGTCATCAATCCTAAATATTTGCACTTTATAGCTTTTCTAATCAAAGATCGACAACACATGAGTTTCTAGCGCAATGGTTGTATTTGTAATATTTAAGCCGATCTATTATTCTCTAATGTGAATAATTTGTTTATTATGTGGCTAAACCGAGACTACTTTAACAAGCAGGGTAGGGAATTTTAAGTAAAAACTGCTAAGGAGTTATTGTAAGAGTAAAAAGTTATTGCATAGATTTGGGACGAGTCAGTCCAGAAATAGATAAATATATTTCCTTATAAGCAGATTTAGGTACGTACCGTGTCGTGAACGTATAATGGCACCATGAATGGGCGGCAAGCCTTCTATTTTTGATGGTTCCAACGTGAGTGAAAATAAAGCCTCATGTACAGGGGAGTCGTCAATGTTGAGGGCTTCGTACAGGGGAGATTTCTCAGCCGCGTTCTTCCAGTACAGGGGCTCCAAATCTTCGCTCAACAAATAGCGCACCAAGTTGGCATGTTGAGAGCACACGGCTTCGTGCAAAGCGGTGTTTCCACGTTTGTTCTTCATCCTCAAGAGGAGGTTCTTGTCCTCGACGTTGGGGAGGCCTCTTGCCCGGTGAATCAACATCTCTGCAGCTCCAGTAGATCCCCCAAACTGAGCGACCCGGTGGAGTGGGGTATTTCCCCAATCATTTTGGGCGGTTATGAGGTGGTCACCAACATAATCAACCAGAAGCCTTAGGATGTCGTCCTTCTCAGTTGCTGCTGCCACGTGGAGCAGTGATGTGTTCCAATGCAATCGGGAATTTAAAACGGCAGACCAATCGATGTCCCGCAACAATGGATCATTTACATTGATCATGGAAAGGAACTTGTCAACCTTGCCGCCTTTGATGACACGCTCCAGTTTTCGAGCATATTCGTAGGCTTTTGCCGGATCTTGTCCCCTCGCGGAAGCCGCCAATGCATTCTTCATTATCTCCCGTCGACCTCTCCAGATTTCTTCTTCAGAATCCCTTTCATCCTTTGACACTTCCGTTAAAGGTCCTCTTTCATCCTTCTTTACCTCCTCCGCAATCGAGTTGTTCATTCCACCATCCTCCACTTCTATAGACAGTTCTCCTTCCATTGAGCCCAAGCTGTGCAAGTAATCTAGTTGTTGAAAAGGAACATGGGTCGTGAAAAAGACGTTATATCAATTAAGTGTTGAATAATGCATCCATCTAATTATCTAAACTTCTATAATAGCTAATAGTGCTCCTTCATAATTTCATATGGCATCAAAACTAGAAAATTTCGAGTTTTTGTAAAAGACAAATACAGGCTACATCTTGATGGGATAATTTAAAGCTGAAACACTCACTAACACAACACAAAAAAGAAAAGGAGACAGATACTCAATAGCTGAAACACTCACTAACATAACACAACTACAAGACTCGACTTTTATATGCTTCACACATAACTCTTAAACTAAATGACTCATAAATATAGCTAATGTTCTGAGGTGATAAAATCCTAAGAACTTACAAACATTGATTACACCTAGAAACATGAACAGTCATGAAATAAAAATACGAATAGGCTTCTCAAAAACAACACTACAATAAAGAATCTAATTAACTCGAGTATCGGACAATCATCTGTATCAATTCACCAAACAAAATCATCGATATCAAATTCTGGAATATCGGCATTGACAACCATTAATATTAGTAACTTCTTCATTGACATCAGCAACTCGTAATCGATTGAGAACATTTATTAATTTGGTTTAATTTCTAACACATCTCATATGCAAGTCCCGGCCTCCTAACACCCACTTTTATCTTCTAGAAAGTACAAATTGAAGCCCCGTGGATAAACTTAAGTGAATAACTAAATCTGGTCTCTAAAAGAACGCTGCATTGGCTTATCAATCGTCGCACGTTTTGCCTTCACGGGCTGTGTTGGTTTTCACCACCCACTCTAGCCTCGATGACTCTATAATCTTGCCAACTAGTAGATCAACTGTTGTCCTTGAATCGGTCCCTAGGATAATTTTTAGTATTATGGCTGTGTTGGCAATTCCCAACCAACCCCTATATATATATATATATTTTGAAATTTTGAAATTTTTAATTTTTTTTTTAAAAATAATTTTAAATTTTAAAAAAGGGCGAACCGGGTCGGGTCCGATCTGACACGACCCAGGTTCAGTTCAGTCGGGGGAGGGCCAAATTCGGCCGGCCCCAATAGGACTGGGCTTGAACGACGGGCCCAGTCCAGCTCAAAACTGAGTCCACCTAAAAAAGAAACCTAAGTAAACTAAGCCTGGCCCAACACAAAAGGAAAAACTAATATTAAACCGGCCCAAAGGCCTTGCTTCGGCCCAGACGCGGCCTGCCCGAAGATCAAAACCCTACTTGGCTCGCGACCTGCACCCGACCCGGTTTTTGGCCGAAACATACTTCGAGTGAACACTATTTGTCTAGGCAAGAGATAAAATGTATAATGGACTCTTTGTAAATAGTTGGAGGTGTGGTTTATAATTTAGAAAAGGACTTTTGTATCGTGTGAACAAGGTGTGAGAATGGCTATTGGAGGGTCCAAAAGTTACTCAGTGTACAGCGAGATTGCTGTAGAAGGAAGTCAAGTTCTCTGTGGCAGCAAGTTCTACACTTGTAACAAGTAATTGTCTAATTAATCATAGACTTATTGCGTGGATACTAATTCGGTCATCAACTAGACTTTCGTGTGAAATTTCAATCTAGTCTTTTCGCCAATTTTAGTTGAAAATCGTGGGCATAGTGGTATGCTACATAGGACGGCCAACGATGATGTCACGTCAGAAATTTTTGGCGAAAAATGATTGAAAGGAATATATTGGAATTTTATACAAATATTTAAGATTAAATTGACAAAATTGAAAAGTTTAAGATCGATTGCGTAATTTTCTAAACAAGATGGTATTTGTACTCTTGGCATAGCTAGTAGAGTTCAGTCTATTTGGGCCATTAGAGCTAGAAAGAGGAGTATGTATACCCAAATCGAACTTTCATAATTCTCATTTTGCAATTTTTCTTTCTCTAAACTTTTTAGTTTTTTCTTGTTTGGATTGCTAGTATACTTGGTAGTAGAAGCACAATTTTTATAGGGGTAGGTTTTACAAAATTGATTTTTAATATCTTGAAAAATCAATTCACCCCACGTGCTCCGGTGGTTCCTGGATATCCAAAAATAAAAAATAAAAATAAAAATTCACCCCGCTGTTACGGGGGTAACAAATTTCCTTAGAATTGGACTAACGGAGAACACATGATCTTGGTCAAAAAAAGTACTAATAATTATGATCACGACAATTCGACAACCAAAAAGTCATAATTACGCCATTTACAAGAAGACGTCTTGTTTAGTGAAGAGGCCATCCAGACGCAAATTGTTAAAAAGGCAATTAACTCTCATACGTCACAGGGACGACTTTTCTACTCTCATGCGGATAAATTCCTGAAAGAATTGGTAAGTGTTAAAAAGTTATTGTTTAAAAAAAATTATTACCTGATTTCCATATGACTTATTTATAACTTAATAGCAACTTTGTGAAAAACCAACTTTTTCTTGATAGTCTGCAAATTCTCACTTTAATTGACTTAGAATTTTCGCTGTAAAAATGTAAGGTTTTCTCTTTTGGGTGGGCTGCAAATTCAAATTATGCTCACAACAAACTAAAGATGGCCAGATTTCTCAGGGCAATCTAGAAGCTGGGGTGAGGCAGAATTAGCAGTAACCAAATGCAGATCAAAGTTAGCTAATCCAAAGAATTAAACACCTTATATCAAGCTAAATGCAATTACAAAAAGCCATGTCATGTTTGAATGTGCATGCATAGTTCAGAAAGCAACAAAACAGTGATGTTCGAGTATCCTTAAAAGAGTCCGATCCCAGAAGACAGGAAAACCGTCGCCAAAACCCAGATCTAACAGAACATGGTAGCACATGAAGCATATCATAGGACAGAAGCCATGAGTCAAGAAATCAAAGCAACAAAACCTGAAGAGTAAAGAAAGGTTGGACTAGAGAAGAAAAATATGGTGTTGGGAGTTGGGAGCCGAGGACGATGCTAACGCTGAAGCTCTGGAATGGAAAGTCCGACAGATGAAGGACTTGGAGTGAGTATACCTATTTCGCCGACACTGATTGGAGTGAGGTCAACAAAGATGGGTTGCTCCTTATCATTAAACCGACGGACAAAGCTACTTTAGGTGCATAATTGCTGGTGAAACTCAATCATATTTTTTGGGCTTTGTACAGTTGGCGAAGAAAGAGCAGCTGCAGCCTGCGAAGAAAGAGTAGCAGAGAGAGAGGGTTAGGTGAATAATTGCTGGTGAAACTCAAAAAATATTTTTTGGCCTTTTGCACAGCTGGCGAAGAAAGAGCAGCAGAGAGAGAGAGAGAGAGGGTTAGGTGCATAATTGCTGGTGAAACTCAAAAAATATTTTTTGGCCTTTCGTACAGCTGGTGAAGAAAGAGCAGCAGAGAGAGAGAGAGGGTTAGGTGCATAATTGCTGGTGAAACTCAAAAAATAGATCGGCTTAAATATTCATCAAATACGAGTGATGTTAACATTTTTGTGATCCATCAATGAAAGTTATGGCTAAAAAGAGTTCATCCAGTTAGAGCGTTACATGTGCTAGAGATAAAATAAATTTAGAATTCTATCCGTGAACTTTTACATCATTGACTACGGTTGCTAACAAGCATTTTCATTACAAAAATTTGACAACATTTTTGGATGGCTTTTGGACTATTGATGTTGATTACATAATTACGTTGTGATTCATTTTTACCATGTTCCGATTTAGTTTTCTTACATTTGTTTGAATCTAAGTTACTATTATTGCACATGATCTAAGCTCCAAAAATATTCTTACATTACATTTTTTGCTTGTCAATCATGTGACTTTAACGATGTTGTAAATTAAATCGATTACATGTAAAAAGTTTCAGTCGATAATTGACACAAATAGTAGTAGTTGACCGACCACATAACATTAGATTGGCAGTGCAAAATCTAATTTCAAGAGATCAATAGCATAACTGCAGCAAATATCAAACTTTAGGACCGTGAATGAAATTTCTCGGTGTTAAAAAATAATTTTTCTCCTCTTGTCGCCACCACGGAGAAAATCTTTTAGCACCGCCACTGGAAAAAAGGATCGTGGTTTTCTTCCATCACAAATTTGATTGGCGAGTTATCAAAATCTGAAGAATCATCCTAGAGACCGATTCAAGGACAGTAGCTGATCTACTAGTTGGCAAGATTACAGAGTCGTCAATGCCAGATTGGGTGGTGAAAACCAACACAGCCCGTGAAGGCAAAACGTGCGACAATTGATAAGCTAATGCAGTGTTCTTTTAGAGACCATATTTAGTTATTAAGTTTATCTACGGGGCTTCAATTTGTACATTTTAGGAGATAAAAGTGGGTGTTAGGAGGCTGGGAGTTGCATACGAGATGTGAAAGAAATTAAACCTGTCGTCCATCAACTACGAGTTGCTAATGTCAATCGAGAAGTTACTGATATTAATGGTTGTCAATGCCGATATTCTAGAATTGAAACTAATGAATTTGTTTGGTGAATTGATACCGATGACTCGAGTTAATTAGATTCTTTATTGTAGCGTTGTTTTTGAGAAGTGTGATCGTATTTCTATTTCATGACTGTTCATGTTTCTAAGTGTAATCAATGTTTGTAAGTTCTTAGGATTTTATCACCTCAAAACATTAGCTATATTTATGAGTCATTTAGTTTAAGAGTTATGTGTGAAGCATATAAAAGTCGAGTCTTGTAATTGTTTTCAATAAGGTGAAAAAAAGGCGAAATAAACAAAAAGGATAACTGTCTCCTTCTCTTTTTTGTGTTGTGTTAGTGAGTGTTTCAGCTTTAAATTATCCCATCAAGATGTAGCCTGTATTTGTCTTTTACAAAAACTCGAAACTTTCTAGTTTTGATGCCATATGAAATTATGAAGGAGCACTATTAGCTATTATAGAAGTTTAGATAATTAGATGGATGCATTATTCAATACTTAATTGATATAACTGTCTCTTTCACGACCCATGTTCCTTTTCAACAACTAGATTACTTGCACAACATGGGTTCAATGGAAGGAGAGCTGTCTATAGAAGTGGAGGATGGTGGAATGAACAACTTGATCGCGGAGGAGGTAAAGAAGGATGAAAGAGGACCTTTAACGGAAGTGTCAAAGGATGAAGGGGATTCTGAAGAAGAAATCTGGAGAGGTCGACGGGAGATAATGAATAATGCATTGGCGGCTTCCGCGGGGGACAAGATCTGGCAATAGCTTACAACTATGCTAAAAAACTGGAACTTGTCATGCAAGGCGGCAAGGTTGACGAGTTCCTTTCCATAATCAATGTAAATGATCCGTTGTTGCGGGACATCGATTGGTCTGCCGTTTTAAATTTCCGATTGGAAAGCAACGAATCACTGCTCCACGTGGCAGTAGCAAACGAGAAGGACAACATCCTAAGGCTTATGGTTGATTATTTTGGTGACCACCTCATAACCGCCCAAGATGATTGGGGACAAACCCCACTCCACTGGGTCGCTCGGTCGGGGGGATCTACTAGAGCTGCACAGATGTTGATTCGCCGGGCAAGAGACCTCCCCAACGTCGAGGACAAGAACCTCCTCTTGAGGATGAAGGAGAAATTTGGAAACACCGCTTTGCACAATGCCATGCACGGTGGTCACGCCAACTTGGTGCGCTATTTGTTGAGCGAAGATATGGAGCCTGTGTATTGGAAGAACGCGAGTGAGAAATCTCCCTTCTACCAAGCCGTCTACATTAACGACTCCGCAATACATGAGGCTTTATTTTCACTCTCATTGGAACCATCAAGGATAGAAGGCTTTCCGCCCATTCATGGTGCCATTGTACTTCTACGACACGGTACGTACCTAAATTTGCTTATGTGTAAATATATTTATCTATTTCTGGATCGACTCGTCCCAAATTTGTGCAATAACTTTTTGCTCTTACCAGAACCCCTTACCGGTTTTTACTTAAAATTCCCTACCCTGCTTGTTAAAGTAGTTAGATACCCATCGGTTTAGTCGCATAATAAACAAATTATTCACATTAGAGAATAATAGATCGGCTTAAATATTACAAATACAACCATTTCACTAGAAACTCATGTGTTGTCGATCTTTGGTTAGAAAAGCTATAAAGTGCAAATATTTAAGATTGATGACCATGAAAATCCGGAATCTAACAATGAAGCCATTTTTGAAGCGACTGAGAGCCATGAACCAAAATGAACAAATGAAAGTTTAGGGTAGGAATTATAAACTGGTAGGAAACCTGTAGGCTGCGCAGGCGTGATTTTTTCATTGGAAAAAGAGGAGGTGAAGACTCCGTCACTCTCAGCAAATTGATGGATTATCGTAAACCGTTAATTTGTTTGTGACAAATAGTCAATAGGTTTTTAAGAAATTAACAAAAGTGGATCTAAATAAAGAAAGAATATTTTTTATTTTTAAATGAATATGGTTATCATAATCTTTGCAGAAAAAGCCGATACGGTAGTCTAGCCTAAATTACCTTGACCATTAAAAATATTGAGATAAAATTCATCAAACGCGCGATAATCAATTATGTGAAATGTTTTGGCCGCTAATGCCATGTATCCCAAGTTTACTACTTGAAAAGCGTAGCTAAAGTTCACGATCATCAGATTGGTAGATGGCATTCAAGTGTTACCTTACAGTCATATCAAATAGAGAGAATTGTCCAAAAAGTTCTAAACTTATTGTACGGCTGTCAATTTAGTTATAAACTTGTCAATTGTGTCAATTTAACCTCTATTTTAGTCCTCAACTTTTTAAAGATTTACCAACTTAGTTCTTCTAATCAATTTTTGCTGGAAATCGCTAACATGGCGGTCTAGTCAAAGCTAGCCATCCTACATGATGTTGATTGCTTATGTGGCTTTTTTACAATATATTTTTTAATTTTTTGCATTTTTTCCTTTTCTTTTTTTTTTATCCTTTTTTCCCTCTGCCAGCCTCAGGTGAGGTCCGCCCTCCGACCCTTGTGTAGAGCAACCCTTGCCCTTGCTCGACCTCCATTAGGCGTCAACTATTGATGGTTAGAGAAGAGAAAAAGGAAAAAAAATAAGAAATTAGAAAAAAGAAAAGGAAAAAGGCAGGCCCGACGGATCTCGGGTCACCAAAAAAAAAAAGACAAAGGAAAGGAAAGGAAAAAGGAAAAAAAAATTAGAAAACTAAAAATATTGCAAAAATTATCTGCATTAACGTTGTCTGTGCCATGTAGGACAGTCAGTACTACTAGACCACCATGCCTATGATTTCCAACAAAATTGGCTAAAATGACTAAAATGACAAATCGTTAAAAGATTTATGACTATATTGGCAAATTATTAAAATTGTTATGACTAAATTGGTACAATTGAATTTAAGACTGAATTAATCATCATACAATAAATTCAAAATTTTTTGGACAATTTTCCCTATCAAGTATAATTCCAACCCTAGATGCAGTAACTTTATGTTTATCCTGTCCCAATTTATTAATCCAAGCACATGTTATTATTTACATTGCATGATGTAACATGTTTGATGCTCTCTATATGAACTGAACATGCAAAACAATTTCAAATAGACATAAAGTGAAAATGCGTAACAATGTATTGTGTGATGCAAATAATAAATTAGCATACCCAATAAATGTATGTGTCTAAACTTACGTTGCACTCGTTGGATAGATTATAGAAGTCGACCTGCACACATAACGTTCATAATCCATTTATAAATGGCTTAACTTATTTGTGATAATACAATTAAACCTAATTCTACCATATTTAACCACGTTTCATGTAGTGAACATGTATGTAGAAGGGCTGTTTCATAGTTTGTCAGCTCATAATTCTAATAAGCACTTTAGAAACTATACAAAGATCCCATTGAAATTGGATTTACTATATATTTCTTATTCTTACTGTCCAATATATAAAAATCCTTTTATGAAGTACTACTGATTGAAAAATCGTAATAATAGTTCAGTTTATTCTCCATTGAATGTAAAAGTAGATGACATTGTGGAATGAATCGAGCGTTGCCATGGGCTTTTGTAGATAGGCACTTTAATTAGGTTATCATGATAGGCGCTTTTTTTAAGGTTCATATCAATTAAATAAGGTAAGGTTATTTCTTTAAATCTAGTAATATTCTTTCACTTGGGAAAATTTTTGAAAAAATCCTAAGTCTATTGCATTTTTGCCAATTCAGTCCTAAATCATTCAATTTTGTCAATTCAATACTAAACATTTTCACTTCTTGCTAATTGAGTGTATCTGGCTAATTTTGACTGGAATTCATTGATGTAGATAATTTTTAATAATATTTTAATCATTTAAAAAAAATTATACCTTTTTTTTTCTTTTTTCTTTCTTTCTTCCCCCCTTTCTTCTTCCTTTTATCGGTGGCTAGCTACCAACCACCGGTGGTGGCCAGCTACCAGCCATGGCTAGGTGAGTTGACCTTGCCCACTATAAGTGATGCCTAGCCAGGCAAGGCCAAGCCCTAGCAAGGGTCGGCCTCACCTAGGTTAGGCAAGACCAACTGTTGCCCAAACTAGGCAAGATCGCCTGGGCGAGGGTGAGCCCCCTTGTTCGGCCACGTCTTACCTGAGCTATGCGAGGCTAGTTGGCTCGGCCATAGTTGGTGGCTAGCACAAAAGGAAGAAGAAAGGAAAAAAAAAAAAAATCAAAAAATATTTTTAAAAATTGTTTACATTAGTGCCGACCGTCTTACAAGACATCGCTAGTGTCCACGTCAGCGAATTGCTATAAAAATTGGCCGGATGAACTCAATTAGCAAGAAGTACAAATGTTTATGATTGAATTGGCATAAGTGCAATAGATTTAAAACTTTTTGGACAATTTTCACTCTTTCACTAATGTATCTGGAATGTAACCGGTTACCCATATTGAAATTTGTGGCCTAAATTGCTTCGTCAATTTCAAGAATAACGGCATCTGTCATGCGATCACCTTTTTTTGTATTTGTGTAAAATTGAAATATGTTTTTTATTATAAATAATTGGTGAAATATTATTCTAATTCATAAAAAAATTCTTCTTTTGAATAGAATTAATGCGAAATTCTTAATTCATGTTATATATTAATGTAAAATATAGGGGCTCGACGACAATTAGAAAATTCCTAATTATCGTTGTTAGATGACTCATGAAATTTGTATATGTAGTTAACAATATTATTAGAGTATATTTTATAGGAAGTATTATAGAAATGTAAGAATTTTCAATAATTGCTCATTTGCAGTTTTTGAAACTCATTAGAACTAATTTCAATAAAACTAATGCCTCTTTTGTTGAACAAACGTCATGGTATACGAGGCAAACATAAATCCTAATTTGAAGCAAAAGAAATGGAAAGCGGAAGAAAAACACTCTTTGTGAGGAAAATTATCAATCCCTTACAAATTAGAGCCCTATAAATCACTTTTAGAGACAATTCTTAAAGAAAAATTATTATTTATTCATGTAAATGTTACAACGGGCTAGATTAATTTGCAAAGTTTAGTGAACTTTTAGTATTATGGATGTAATTTTTATGGCGGTGAAATGAGATTCGTTTTGTTTTGTTTTGTGTTGTGTCATCACAGCTTAAATATGTGGTCATTGTAACTAGGATATATTTGACTCCATGCAATGCACATACAAGATAGAACATATAATGTGATTTATTGAGTAAAAATATCTTTCCTGGAATCACTAAAATTTCACAATATATATTTGGTCCATTCAAAAGATATAATGGGATTGAGAAGCACAATCCCCGAGGATGAGGTTATATCTAAAGCACTCTCACCTGTCTTTGAAGTCCAATGGCCACCCACAATCCTCGAACACCGTCGGAATATTCTCAAACAATCGAAACACCTCTCTCACATTATCGAACCTCTTTACTAGCACCTCCAAATTTTCATAGTTGGGGCCAATTTTTTATTTTATTTTGGTGGAGCCTTGCCCTTTCTGTAATTTGTGATTTATAAGCTCTACTATCTTAGAAATAGATTCCGGTCACAAATTTTAGTTAGATTTTACTAAAAAGTTTTGGTAAATACATAATTTCTTAATTGAGCTGAATAAGTGCCGTATACCTTTACGAAGAAGGTGACGTTCAATCTAGAGAGGGTAGAACAATTTTAAGGGGGATTTCGGTACGGTGCTGTGGAGGTTTTTGCAATGTTCTCGACAATTAAATAAGTCTGCTTGACACTTGCCTGAATTCAACGAACATAATATGAAAAGATCATTTTCCTTTCCTTGATCATGCCCTAGCTTGCATTATGTCTGCCGACTCTATAGATACTTCATGGCGTGGAAATGCCATATAAATTGCTATGTCATTTAGTAAGATTTTTATAGTAAAATCTTAAGTACATGTTGATGTTATTAACTAGTTTTGGTATTAAAATCTAATCTGTTATTGTCGACTATCAATAGTAGTAGCAAAATGGGTTTAAATATATTGAGACCAACCAGGCTCCAACCATCCTAATTTGGAGCTCTTGATCCCAGATTTATTCGCCCTGATACTCAAGAAAAACATGAAGCTATTCGCAATGACCGACTCCAACGGGGGCAATGTATTCCATTTAGCGGCTCACCTGAATGGGGCCTGGGTATTCCAATTCTTACAACTAGAAACTGAATATTTGACCCGAGAACGGGACATGAATGGAGATCTCCCCGTTCATATTGCAAGCAAGATGGGTTATGTTGAACATATCGAGAAGCTGAGGAAAGTATCAAAATTTCTAAATGGGCAAGGGCAAACTGTTCTTCATGTCGCCGCAAAATATGGAAGAGTCTCCGTAGTGAGATATATACTCAGCGATCCAGATCTAGGGAAGCTGTTAAATGCACAAGATATTGATGGAAATACAGCTTTGCACTTGGCTGTGGTGCATTCACAGCCCGCTGCTTTGATTCATCTTGTGCGGACTGACAGAATTAAACTTAGCATTCTCAACAACAAATGCTTGTCCGCTGTTAACATTGCTCGACAACGCATGGCAAACGGCTATACGATTCGGCATGTAGGTAACATGAACAGTCACTATTTTATTTATTAACTTACTGGAGATTTCGTAGACTAATGCATTAGTTAAGGCAGATCTTGTATTCAAATCATTATGTCTCCCAGCCAACTAGATAGTAGAAGTATCGATCAAATTTCTAGAATAGCCGAGACTCCTCTCGGATAAATGTCTTGCAAGTACCTAATTTAGTCTTGAAAGGAGGTAATTAAAATTTGTGATCATGAATTTCTCTGCAGTTAGAAACAAGTAACGTGTCTTTCATAACACGGAGATAAAAATTTATATATTTCATTTAATTGAGCTTCTGAATACGGTCATGAATGAAAAGGCAGGGTTTGTCAAGGTTGCATTTTGTTTTTCATAAAAAGCCAGGGGTCAACGTGGCAAATTTGAACGCTCCAAATGTAGCACAATCTCATAACATTATCATTTTGTCGACCTATGAAATGATTGCCCGCATAGATTCCATTCATGCATCTTTTTTCGTCTAAAACGAACTTGGTAATTTTGTGCTAATTCTTCAAAACGATCAGAAACTGCATCTTTAGAAGCAAACGTTTCCAGAGCTCATTCCCGTTATAAATATGGTATAAGTTTGTTCTTATTTTCCTTTTTACATGCTTCCGATCTCAGGGATTGGCATGCCTGGCGTTGGCTCGCTCGCTCGCGGGAAAAGGTCCACTTGGAAACCCAGAGTTACTCCTACTTAGAGCGGAAGCTCGAGATGAAGAGTTATCAGTAGTCCGCTCGCGCAAAAGCATGCCGAGCAGGGACATCGTCAAGGATTTCATCAATTCCCGTATGGTGGTGGCAACGCTTTTGCGCGAGCGGACTACTGATTACTCTTCATCTCGAGCTTCCGCTCTAAGTAGGAGTAACTCTGGGTTTCCAAGTGGATCTTTTCCCGCGAGCGAGCGAGCCAACGCCAGGCATGCCAATTGCTGAGATCAGAAGCATGTAAAAAGGAAAATAAGAACAAACTTATACCATATTTATAACGGGAATGAGCTCTGGAAACGTTTGCTTCTAAAGATGCAGTTTCTGATCGTTTTGAAGAATTAGCACAAAATTACCAAGTTTGTTTTAGACGAAAAAAGATGCATGAATGGAATCTATGCGAGCAATCATTTCATAGGTCGACAAAATGATAATGTTATGAGATTGTGCTACATTTGGAGCGTTCAAATTTGTCACATTGACCCCCTGACTTTTATGAAAAACAAAAAATGCAACCTTGACAAACCCTGCCTTTTATTCATGACCGTATTCAGAGGCTCAATTAAACGAAATATATAAATTCTTATCTCCGTGTTATGAAAGACACGTTACTTGTTTCTAACTGCAGAGAAATTCATGATCACAAATTTTAATTACGTCCCTTCAAGACTAAATTAGGTACTTGCAAGACATTTATCTGAGAGGAGTCTCGGCTATTCTAGAAATTTGATCAATACTTCTACTATCTAGTTGGCTGGGAGACATAATGATTTGAATACAAGATCTGCCTTAACTAATGCATTAGTCTACGAAATCTCCAGTAAGTTAATAAATAAAATAGTGACTGTTCATGTTACCTACCTGCCGAATCTCATACCCCATTGCCAGGCGTCGTCTAGCAATGTCAACAGCGAGCAAGCATTTGTTGTTGAGAACGCTGAGTTGAATTCCGTCAGTCCGCACAAGATGAATCAAAGCAGCGGGCTGTGAATGCATCGCAACCAAGTGCAAAGCTGTATTTCCATCAAAATCTATTAAATTTAACAACTTCCCTAGTTTTGGATCGTTGAGTATATATCTCACTACGGAGACTCCCATATTTTGCGGCGACATGAAGAATAGTTTGCCCTTGACCATTTAGACAGTGTGATACTTTCTCTAGCTTCTTGATATGTTCAACATAACCCATCTTGCTCGCAATATGAACGGGGAGATCTCCATTCATGTCTTGTTCTAGGGTCAAATATTCAGTTTCTGGTTGTAAGAATTTGAATACCCAGGCCCGATTCAGGTGAGCTGCTAAATGGAATACATTGCCCCCAGTGGAGTCAGTCATTGTGAATAGCTTCATCTGTTTCTTGGGTATCAGGTCGAATAAATCTGGGATTAGGAGCTTCAAATTAGGATGGTTGGAGTTTGGTTGGTCTCAATATATATAAACCCATTTTGGAATAGGGACATCTTCGACGTACCTTAATCGCTACTAGTATTGATAGTCGACAATAAGAGATTAGATTGCAATACCAAAACTAGTTAATGACATCGACATGTACTTAAGATTTTACTATAAAAATCTTACTTTTGACATAGCAATTTATATGGCATTTCCACGCCATGAAGTATCTAATAGAGTTGGTAGACGTAATGCAAGCTAAGGCAAGATCAAGGAAAGGAAAATGATCTTTTCATATTATGTTCGTCAAATTCTGGCAAGTATCAAGCAGACTTATTTAATTGGCAAGAATATTGCAACAGCCTCCACAGCACCGTACCGAAATCCCCCTTAAAATTGTTCCACCCTCTCTAGATTGAACGTCATCTTCTTCGTAAAGGTATACAACACTTATTCAGCTCAATTAAGAGATTATGTATTTAGCAAAACTTTTGAGTAAAATCCAAGTAAAATTTGTGACCAGAATCTATTTCTAAGATAGTAGAGCTTATATATCACAAATTATAGACAGGAAAAGGCTCCACCAAAATAAAAACTTTTTGACCCCAACTATGGAAATTTGGAGGTGCTAGTAAAGAGGTTCAATAATGTGAGAGAGGTGTTTCAATTGTTTGAGAATATTCCGACGGTGTTCGAGGATTGTGGGTGGCCATTGGACTTCAGGTGAGAGTGTTTTAGAGATAACCTCATCCTTGGGGATTGTGCTTCTCAATCCCATTATATCTTTTGAATGGACCAAATATATTTTGTGAAATTTCAGTGATTCTAAGGAAAGATATTTTTACTCAATAAATCACATTATATGTTCTACCTTGTATGTGCATTGCATGGAGTCATATATATCCTAGTTATAATGACCACATATTTAAGCTGTGATGACACAAGACAAAACAAAACAGGTCTCATTACACCATAAAAATTACATCCATAATACTAAAAGTTCAAAGAAATTTGCAAATTAATCTAGACCGTTGTAACATCTACATAATAAATAATGATTTTTTCTTTAAGAATTGTCTCTAAAAGTGATTTATAGGGCTCTAATTTGTAAGGGATTGATTATTTTCCTCACAAAGAGTGTTTTTCTTCCACTTTTGATTTATTTTGCTTCAAATTAGGATTTATTTTTGCGTCGTATACCATGACTTTTGTTCAACAAAAGAGACATTAGTTTTATTGAAATTAATTCTAATCAGTTTCAAATACTGCAAATAAGCAATTATTGAAAACTCTAACATTTCTATAATACTTCCTATAAAATATACTCTAATAATATCGTTAAGTACATATACAAATTTCATGAGTCATATAACAACGATAATTAGAATTTTCCAATTGTTGTCGAGTCCTCTATATTTTACATTAATATATAACTTGAATTAAGAATTTCGCATTTATTCTATTCAAAAGAGGAAATTTTATATGAAATAGAATACTATTTTACCAATTATTTATACTAAAAACATATTTCAATTTTACACAAATTAAAAAAAAAAAAAAATGTGCTCACATGACAGATGCCGTCATTCTTGAAATTGATGGAGCAAGTCAGGCCACAAATTTAATTAAGCAATATGGGCAATTGGTTACATTCCAGGTACATTAGTGAAAGAGTGAAAATTGTCCAAAAAAATTCTAAATCTATTGCACTTATGCCGATTTAGTCATAAACATTTTGATTTTATCAATCACTCCTAAACCTTTTTACTTCTTACTAATTAAGTCCATTTGGCCAATTTTGATGGGAATACGCTAATGTGGATACCAACGGTGTCACGTAGGACGGCCGGCACTAATGTAAACAATTTTTAAAAATAATTTTTATATATTTTTATTTTTTCTAATTTTCTTTTTTTGCTTTCTTCTTTTTGCGCTAGGCACTGACTATGGCCAAGCTAGCTAGCCTCGCATGCCTCAAGTAAGACGTGGCCAAGCAAGGGGGCTCACCCTTGCCTAGTTTGGGCAAGGGTTGGTCTCGCCTAACCTAGGGGAGGTTGACCCCTATTGAGGCTTGGCATCGCCTAGCTAGGCATCACTTGTGGCAGGCAAGGTCAGCTCACCTAGCCATGGCCAGTAGCCGGCCATCAATAAAAGGAAGAAGAAAGGGGGGAAGAAAGAAAGAAAAAAAAAAATGAAAAATGTATAAAAAATTTCAAAAAGTACTAAAATATTTTTAAAAATTAATCAACGTCAACGAATTTTGGTCAAAATTAGCCGGATGGACTCAATGAATAAAAATTAAAAAGGTTTATGATTGAATTGACAAAATTGAATGGTTTATGACTGAATTGGCAAGAGTGTAATAGGTTTAGGATTTTTTTGCATAATTTTCCTAAGTGAAAGAATATTACTAGATTTAAAGAAACAACCTTACCTATTTTAATTGATATGAACCTTTAAAAAAAGTGCCTACCATGATAACCTAGTAAAGTGCCTATCTACAAAAGTCCATGGAACGCTTGATTCATTCCACAATGTCATCTACTTTTACATTCAATGAAGAATAAACACTGAACTATTATTATCAGATTTCAATCAGTAGTATTTCATAAAAGGATTTTTATATATTGGACAGTAAGAATAAGAAATATATAGTAAATCCAATTTCAATGGTATCTTTTGTATAGTTTCTAAAGTGCTTATTAGAATTATGAGCTCACAAACTATGAAACAATCCTTTTACATACATGTTCACTACGTGGTTAAATATGGTAGAATTAGGTTTAATTATATCATCCTAAATAAGTTAAGCCATTTATAAATGGATTATGAACCTTGTGTGTGCGGGTCGACTTCTACAATCTATTCAACGAGTGCAACGTAAGTTTAGACACATATATTTATTGGGTATGCTAATTTATTATTTGCATCACATAATACATTGTTACGCATCTTCACTTTATGTCTATTTGAAATTGTTTTTGCATGTTCATTTCACATAATACATTGTTACGCATTTTCACTTTATGTCTATTTGAATTTTTTTTTGCATGTTCAGTTCAAATAGAGAGCCTCAAACATGTTATGTTGTGCAATGTAAATAATAACATGTGCTCGTGTTGAAGATACGCAAGGATATTCACAGGAATCATTCAGATATCATTGCATAAGTCCAGGTCAATTAATATCGTATCTGATTTTGTATATCATATTGTTTTCTTTTCTTTACATACAACATGTACTGTACATTGTGTTTGAATATACAAATAGAAGAGAAAGTTCCCCTCTCGCTTCCTTTCCTCTCGTCTCCTTCATCTTCTTTCATGGTATCAGAGCGGGTCACGCATTTGTAATCCGCTTCTTCCGCCTTGATTCATTCTCTTTTGGTCTTTTGATTGCTTGCTAGAGGAATCAAGCTAACCTGCAAAACGCATTAGCACTTTGGCGCAAGAATCAGCACTTTGAAGAAATCATATTGAAATAGACAAAGGAAAAGAAAAGAGGGAGATCTCCATACCATCATGGCCAACAATCAACCTCAATTACCTGTGGATACAGCTATTAGGGAAATCCCTTATAATGTTTTGAAGATGACAAAATAAATCAAAGGCTACTAACGTGTTTAATGATTGAGTAATAGACTATGCAGATGATAGAACATGTAAATGATATTATCGAAGTCTATGCTTGGAAGAACTAGAAGACGAACTCTATATTGAAGCTGAACTTATTCAGACTATGTCTAGACCTTAAAGCTAAATTTGTTCAGACTCAGATTGTAAAGTCTATCGCACTTAGACTCAGATTGTAAAGTCTATTGCTCGCAGACTTTACATCCAGAACTTGACAGAATGTAACACAAGCCCAAATGTATAATGGTTAGTGATTTGGTTTGGATTCTACATCAAGATTGATTTGATTGACTCAATCTAATTGATTGACAATTAAATCTTGAAAACAAGAACTTTCTATACGAAGAAGATGTACTTATGGAAACCAAGATTCTATTTGTATGGGTGATCGGAATCAATTTGAGATTCTACTTCTATCACTCAACAGCTACCAAATCTTCTAGATACAGATCTGTCCAATGGGTAGATTGGAAGACAATCCTCGAGATGTTGTCCAATGGCTAGTTTGGAAGTGGGGGAGTATTTAAGGAGATCAAGGACCGATGAGCAAGTAAGAGACGGAGCGTAGAATTTATAATTCTAAAGTCCGAGCGAACTTCGATCATACACTTGTCTTTGGTGAGCTTAAACGTTTGTGATCGGGAGAGAAATACCAAAATAGTGACTTAGTGAGATAGTGTGATTTACTACTAAGTATTTGCACTCAAAGTTGTAATCTCTTATTGATTGCATAGTGGAATCCAGTAGAAGGTTGTTAGCGTGAGAGAGTGGACGTAGGCTTGATCTAAGCCGAACCACTATAAACCTTGTGTTCTTATTCTCTTTCCCTAAACTTTATTTTATTCCGCATATATTTGCCAATGTTTTTTTTTTAAACACCTATTCAGCCCTCTCTAGATGTTGTTACTAGTCCTTACAACAGCTACCTCAGAAACACAAGATCAAGTGCATAACATCATAGGTTGGACTGATCAGCCCACAATGCAATTTTTCCCATGGCAACCCAGTCTGTGGGACTTCCTACCAGTGGGTACCAATGTCAATATACTATGGAGGAAATTCAAATATGTCATTCTTCGGAGGCCAAATTTAAAACGGTCCACCAGCTGCAAGCGGGGCGGACCACTCAGAAGCAATCGGGTCATCTAATGCGGGCAAAAACCCTAACGGGACAAGTGATTCGAATGTGGGGACTTGAGGCACTTTTAATCAAGGTCAGCAAGCAAACCCTTACTCGGGATTTCCACTCGGTTTCCTGCCGATCTCCTTGGTGGCCGCCATGGGTCGCCCAGAACCCAGTGACGCCTTGTATGTCTCCAATTCCGACTGGCCGGAGTTGCAACTCATCAGCCACCCTCTCATAGGACTCAAAAACTACTCGAGCTGGGCATGAGAGTTCCGCAGAGCGTTCATCACAAAGGATAAAGAAGCATTCATCGACGAAACTATTTCGATTCCGACCGATGAGAAGATGAGGCAACAGTGGAAAAAATGCAACCAATTGGTGAGAACATGGATAGATAATTGCATCAGCCCAGAAATCGCAGCAGGGTTACCTCCCACAGAGGATTCAAAAACAATTTGGGAGAATATTAAAGAAATGTATGAGAAACTCGATAGGGCGAAAAATTTCTTGCTGCACCAAGCACTCAGCGAGCTAAAGCAGGGAAACATGTCAGTAACGACATGCTTCAACAAGCTCTTTGTCCTCTGGAATGAGCTAGGAGCGGCAGAGGAGAGACTCGAAGGACCGAAAGCAACGCTCCAACAATACAGAGCAATGAAAGTCCGAGAGAAAGCGACCTGTTTCTTATTGATTCTCAACGACTCTTACCTTCATTTCAAATCGCAGATCCTGGCCATGGAACCAGCTCCTCTCCTTGCCTGAATCTTTTAGCTCGCGATGCAGGAGGAAAACCAGAGGCTCACTACAACCGACGGCAAGACCTCCGAAACCCTAGCACTAGCGACGAAAATTGAGAAGGGGCAGAAAACCCTAGCCAAAGGGAGAGAGGTGATGTCACTAGGGTTCAGGGAGCCAAAGGGGGTGCTAGGGTTTGCAGAGACGAAGGGCCCTTTTAAGGGCTCCGTAGACAGCCAAGATCGAATACAGCGATCGACGGTCAAAAAGGGGTGCGATACTCAACTGATCTCGACGGTGGGGATGTGCTCGGGTTAAAGGGATCCAATGATCCAAATTACCCGAGAAATTATGGGTCGAATTTTAAAATAAAGGGAATTTATTTTGTGATTATTGCAAAAGGCCCCACCACACAATTGACAATTGCTGGAAATTACATGGGAGGCCTGAAAGGAAGGGAAAGGAGATTTCAGCAGCAGCTTACCAGTCCACATCATCCACAGATGTCAATCAACCCATCACACATGGAGAATATCAACAACTGATGCAGACTTTGCCAAAATTGGAGGTTCCAAAAAGGGGGAGCAGCTTTACAAGTATTTCTCATTGTCTGACAAATAGTATATCAAGAAATGCTTGGATTATTGACTCCGGAGCAAGTGATCATATTGCATGCAATAAGGGATTATTTATTGATATTCATGAAGATTCAGCTAATCCTATTACTGTGCAACTGCAAATGGCAATATCACTCGTGTCACCCTAACTGGGACTGTCACTATTAGCCCACAAATTACTCTAAAAAATGTTCTTTATATTCCGGACTTCCAATTTAATCTTATCTTTGTGTTTAGAGCCTGTCAAGAAAATTCGTGCCAAGTATTTTTTAATGCTGATATCTATCTATTTCAAGCCCTTTCGATTGGGAAACTGATGGGCTGGGGTAATCTCTCTGAAGGATTGTTTTTCTGGAAAAATTCACCCAAGAATCTTGATTTACTCTCTTGTAATAAATCATTGTGTAATTTGACTGCCAATGATAAACATTTCCTTTTGCATTCAAGATTGGGTCACAGTTCTTCCTTTCCTTATCCTCAATGTCCCATTTGCCCACTTGCGAAACAATCGCGAACACCCTTTCCACTGAGTCACAATTGTTCAAGTGATATTCTTTCTTTATTGCATCTCGGTGTCTGGGGGCCATACCATACATTAAATCATGATGGCTCTCGATTCTTTCTCAACATTGTTAATGATTACTCCAGGGCCACATGGCTCTTTCTCATGCAAACTAAGGGTCAAGTTTTGTCTCATCTAAAGACTTTTCTTTCCTTGTCAAAAACCCAATTTGGGAAAAATGTTCAAAAAATACGAACAGACAATGGAAGTGAATTCTTCAATCATGAATGCAATGCTCTTTTTTCGTCACATGGGATACTACATGAGAGCACATGTGTCTATACACCAACACAAAATGGGGCGGTGGAGCGGAAACATTGCCATTTGTTAGAAGTGGCACGGGCTTTAAAATTTCAAGCTTCTGTTCCAAACATTTTTTGGGGAGATTGTGTTTTAACTGCAGCTTATTTTATAAATTGTATGCCAAGTAAGCTTCTTGGCTGGCGAACACCTTTTGAGCTGCTTTATGGAAAGAAACCAGATCTGGCACATTTGAAGATTTTTGGATGTCTTTGCTACGCCACCATAGTAGGCCCTAGAGATAAAATGAGACCTTGTGCTCGTCGCTGCATCTTTGTGGGATATCCTAGTCTATAGAAGGGATACGGAGTATTTGATCCTTTCACAGGAGAATTCACGGTTAGCCGAGATGTTTCGTTCCAGCATAATTTTTTTCCTTTTGCCACCTCTGCATCAGGGACTGATCAAGACAATCATTTCCATACTATTCAGACGGAGAAGACTATGGAAGATCCAGACTATGTTCTCCTTCGCTCATCAGCATATTTTAGGCCATCTCCTACGTCAACTATGGACACGACATCCCCACTAGAAGTGACAGAACAACACCAGGAGGAAGTCGCTTCCCCAAGTTCGAGTACCGTTGGCAATTCAAATAATAATTCACCACCAGAGGACAATGTGCCAAGGCGATCTGAACGTAGCACACGTCCACCAACCTGGACCAAAGACTACATATGTGGAGTTCGAAATTCACCAAGTATTCTATTCCCAATTGCCTCATATGTTTCCTTTGATAGACTTTCTCCAAAACATAGGTGTTGTATTACTCGCATTTCCGATGGGCGAGCGCAACATCTTAGATTTTCAGTCATGTTTTCTATTGAATAAATTGGGCATTTCATTGACACGTCTATAAGGCTGTTCTCAAAGCTAATCACTCTTGAGATAACTAGACTATCTGGGGAAATCATTAAGAATTTTAAGGCAAATAGACTTGAGAATTCGACTAGGAATCGGCTTCTCGGCCGTGCTCATCTTTAGAGGTCATTACGGCATAGTATAAAATCGATTTGAAATCAGAGATAGGTTGGTTCGACTTAAATGTACGGCTAATCGTGGGTGACACCACTAAATTGGAAAATTCTCGTCGATCGGAACTAGACTGATTTTCTTATTGTTTTGGTACCCTGTGTCCATATAGAAAAATCGAGACTCGTTAATGAATTGAGTGGGTTCATTGTGTCTCGAAAAAAATCGACCACGGGTCATTTGCACTGAAAAGTTCTGAAAGTTACCCGGTAGCCTAGGTCATGCTAAAAACGTTCCGAATGGAAATTAATTGTGAATTTGAGTCAGATTTTAGAAATTGAAAGTTCTATCATGTCACGATCTATTTTAGGAACGTCGACTCATCCTCCGAAGAATTTTGGGAGATTTTGAGATATTTACGGAAAATCTTTTCGGACGATTCGGAAAATTAACGGAAATTCGTACAGGCCAAATTAAAGGAAAAATGGATTTCCAAGCCGATTACAAAAAATTGTTTAGGATTTTTCTTCATCAAAATTGGACCTCAATTTGGGAAAAGAGCGATGGAATTGAAGTTAAAATTGTGAAATTTGGTTTTGAATAAGGGGCTGGAATTTTGGGCATTTAATCGGATAATGTATGAATTTATCAAGTGGAAAGAATTAAGGAACGTGCAATCAATGTATTGGATTGAGTTGCTTGACTTTGGGGCCCTCCACCAGTTGCTTCTCCCGCACGCCAAGACCACCGCCTCATCCTCCTTCGAACACCTTCTCTCTCTCGATCCCTCATCTGTCCTGCCTTGTTTCTGTTTTTGCTCTCTCAATTTCCTTTCGTGTTCTTTTGCTTGGACGACCATCTTCGGCCATTCCCTTCGGTCTTCGCACCTACAGCTCTCTCCCTCAACGCCTCTCTCCGCTCGCCAATTAACCACAAGCTTGCACACCACCAGCGCCCCCACCTTCGTTTGTCTCTCTTGCCACACGTCTGAGCCTCCACTTTACTCAGTCAACAACTGCACAGGTTGGTTGACTCCAGCCTTCGCCAACAGCTTCATCGACCGCCACGATTGCCGCTCCTCTTCATCCGTGTCCCATGAAGCCGTTCTACCGAAGCCTCACTTGCAACAACTCGTTGAAGACACCAGCAAGTCAGTCAGCCAGTCCATGCGTCTTCTCCTCTCCACGCAGCCGCGACCAGACTCTGCCGCTCCAGTGTTGTTTGTCTCCTTCCGCCGAGGAGCTCCTTTAGTGTCCATCTCCCCCAGCTTGACGCTAGCTGCCAGCGTCCACGATCTTCTCTCGCCTAGCCCAGCTTGCACGCCAGCCCTCAATCCAATGCCTGCAGCTTCAACTACTCCTTCGCTGTTTCCGTCTCAGTTGGTCACGTGAAGTTGGTCAAAGCAGACCGACAGCTCCAGCGTCTGCGGACCAATTGAAATCAAGCCCAGCCGGGGCTTTAACTGCAGCAGTCCACGAAAGTTTCTTGTTCAACCCACATGAATTTGTTGAGCCCATCTTCAATTTCCAGCAGCTTTCGGCCCAGCAGTTGGGCCATTGGAAGCCTAAGAAAAATTTCAGCAGCCCAAGTCTTTGGCCCAAAAATCCAGCAACTCCATTGGGCCCAATTCAGCAAGTTCGACCCAAGTCTAGCCTGCAAAGAAGGTCCAATCGCAGCCAAGTCCAAGCCCAAGAGTGAGCCTAGTCCAGTGCAAGAACAAATCTCAGTTAGGCTAATATTTGTTGGGCCCAAGTTTAAGGCCTGGTCCAAGCCTGCCGATGTCGTCGAAAGCCCAATTTCGGCCGCCGTCGCATCGCCGTCGCGGTGTCCCGATCCCCGCTTTTAATCAATTGATTAATTTCACTAATCCTTGCTTAGTAGACTAATGATTCTTAAGGGTTAATTAGATTTAATTAAGTGCAATTATGTGGTTGTATTAGCATTGATTAGTGATTATTAGTTAATTGCATTGCATATTAGCTAGATGGTTAGTGTACTTAGCTAGAGAACTGCCTATACTATTTATTGAATGCATCTTGAGATTCTTCCCGACCCTTATTGGGCTTCAATTAGGCATTACGAGCATAAACTGGATTTTTAGTATTTATTTATTAATTTTCGAAATTAATTATTTAATTATTTATTTTTCAGAAATTAGGCAAAGATAGCCGACGATCGAAATTTCGTGCTGATTGTCGTGGCGCAGTCTGTTTATTTATTTGAGCACTACGTTATGCTGAATTGAGTTAATTGTGCAATTTGAGGAATTATTCCTTAATTGACTGAAATTGAGTGAAATTGAATGATTGATTGGTGGATGACCGAGTGTGGTTATTTAGCATTGACAATGCTTTGATGAGTTGTAAAGTAGAGAAAATCGTGAAGCTGAACTGAGAATAATCTTGACCGAGATCGATCAGGTACGAGGTATAGACATACGTGGCTTGGTGATAAGGAAATCATTGGTGAAAACGACGTCTTAAAGAACGCACGAGTGCTGTCTATTACCTGCATCAGTATAGACATACGTGGTTCGGTGATAAGGAAATCACTGGTGAAAATGGCGCCTTAAAGAACGCACGAGTGCTGTCCAGTACATATGTCACCTTGACGAAAACGACGCCCAAGAGCATTACTGTAGCTTTGTGACTGAGAGTGCAAATGGGAGGTTTTATATTGAGAAATGATTTGACCTGGAAATGGTCCAACTGACATGTAATCAACGAGGTCGATTGATCAATGATTTGATCCGTTGTCGTGATTTGACTAATTGAGAGGAAGTGACCTTGAATGGTTTGATTGACATGTAATCGACTAGGTCGATTGATCGAGATATCAATCTGTGATGTGAATGCTAGGGTGCCTATTGAATTGTGCTAATGTGCAGGTGGCATCTGAGGCCAAGGTAAGTCCTCCGACCCATGCGTGTATAGGCAGCCCGATTATCGTATTGGTTTCCTAATCGAGTTTTAGTGGAGTAGAACTTGCTGAGACATAGTCTCATCTCGGTTGTGGGACAAGATTTCAGGACCTTGATGAGGAGCCTGAGGAGAAAGAAACCGAAGAGGAATATCTGGAGGAGAACCCCGATGATAATCCGAGTACAACTCCGATGAGGACTATGATTCCATCCTCTTTATGAATCCTGCCTAAATGTGAATAGTGTGAGACTAGAAAGTTATGAATAGTTTTGTGAAGTACTTTGATGTGTGGTTGTATAAAGGTTTGGTTGTGGATTCTAATATGAAAAATATGACCTTACTTTTCTATCCCATTGTTTTATTGTCTGGGGATTTATAACTACTTCCGCATGTGCTTAATAAACGAAAGGGTCGGCGATACTTAATCCTGGGATATCGCATTATAAAATCGACCAAGTAGAAGGATGTGTGTGTACCCGAGGATCGGGGCATGACATCCCCTTTGATGTGTGCGTACCTGAGGATCGAGGCGTGACAGCGAGAACCATCAAGTTTTGATGAGGCAAGCATTGATCCATGCTGGCAGAAGGCCATGGAAGCATAATTAAAGGCCTTAATGGATAATCAGACATGGAATCTTGTTACACTACCTGCACATCGCAAGGCCATTGGATGCAAATGGGTCTACAAGATCAAATATCGTGCAAATGGATCTGTTGAGAGATACAAAGCCCGATTAGTGGCTAAGGGTTTCACACAATGGGAAGGTTTTGACTATCACAAAACTTTCTCTCCTGTCGCCAAAGATGTTACTGTATGCTCATTTCTTTTTGTAGCGGCATTTCAGGACTAGTCATTGCATCAGATGGATATCCACAATGCCTTCCTGCATGGCGATTTAGATGAGGAAATTTATATGGAAGTGCCACAAGGTTTATGGAGACAGGGGAAGGATAAAGTATGTCGTCTCCGCAAATCCTTGTATGGACTTAAACAAACCTCAAAACAGTTGTATGCAAAGTTTGCTGAGTCATTGATAGCTGCCAGTTTTCAACAGTCCAAGTTTGATTATGCTGTTTTCACATGGACTAGTGGTATGTCATCTATCTACTTAATAATATATGTAGATGATATAATTATTATGGGCAATGATGAAATAGCTATCAAAAGATTCAAAGACTATTTGCATTCTACATTCCATATTAAGGATCTAGGATCACCAAAGTATTTCCTTGGAATTGAAATTGCACGTTCGGATGAAGGAATTTCCCTCAACCAGAGGAAATTTGCACTGGAGATTATATCAGAAGCAGGTTTATCGAGATGTAAGCCAGCTGTAATTCCAATCAAGAAAAACATTAAACTGACTACGGCAAATTATGATGCTGGTTTATCTCAACAGACTAATCTTGTACTCAAGGATCCATTGGGATACCAGAAACTTGTTGGGAATCTTATATATTTGACCATGACCAGGCCAGACATAAGTTATGCAGTCCAGACACTTAGTCAGTTTATGCACCAACCGAAGGAATCTCATATGAATGCAGCACTCAAAGTGGTGAAGTACTTGAAGAGTTGTCCAAGACTCAGAATTCTCCTTTCCAGGAAATGCGACATGAGGATGATTGCATACTATGATGCGAATTATGCGACTTGTCCGATGAGCAGAAGATCCATAACTGGTTTCTGTATCAAATTTAGGGATTCTTTACTTTCATGGAAGACAAAAAAGCAACCGACCGTTTCACTATCTTCGGCAGAGGCAGAATATCATGCCATGGCCAAAACCACTTGTGAAATAGTATGGTTACGAGGATTGCTTTGAGATCTTGCAATACAAGTTAGAGGATCGACCATACTATTTTGTGACAATGATGCAACCCTCAAACTTGCGTCGAACCCTATTGTGCATGAGAGAACCAAGCATATAGAAGTGGATTGTCACTTCACTCGAGAAATGATCCAACAAGGGATGATCGAGAGACACAAGGGATTGGAACTGAAGAACAACCAGTAGATGTCTTCACCAAGCCCTTATGTCGAAGACAGCATGTGTATCTTTTGACCAAGTTAGGCGTCTTGGATATCTACAAGCCACCAGCTTAAGGGGGAGTGTTGACGATACACAAGGATATTCATAGGAATCATTCAAATATCATTGCATAAGTCCAGATCAATTAATATCGAATCTGATTTTGTATATCATATTGTTTCCTTTTCTTTACATACAACATGTACTATAATACATGTTTTGTACATTGTGTTTGAATATACTTAAATAGAAAAGAAAATTCCCCTCTCACTTCATTTCCTCTCATCTCCTTCATCTTCTTTCAGCTTGGATTAATAAATTGAGACAAGATAAAAATAAAGTCACTGCATCTAGGGTTGGAATTATACTTAATAGGGAAAATTGTCCAAAAAGTCTTAAATCTATTATATGATGATTAATTCAATCTTAAATCTTTCAATTGGGCCAACTTAGTTATTAAAATTTTAATAACTTGCCAATTTAGTCATAAATCTTTTAATTGTACCAATTTAATCATGAACCTTTGACAATTTGTCATTTTAGTCATTCTAGCCAATTTTTGTTGGAAATCATTAACGTGGCGATCTAGTAGCACTAGTTGTCCTACATGACACGGCCAATGTTAACGTGGATAATTTTTTTTTTTTTCTAAATTTTTTCCTTTTTCCCTTACTTTCCTTCTTCTTTTCTTTTCTTTTTCTAATTTCTTTTTTTTTCCTTTTTCCCTTCGCCAACCATCAACGGTTGATTCCTAGTGGAGGTTGAGCAAGGGCAAGGGTTGCCCTACGCAAGGGTCAGAGGGTGGCCCTCGCTTGAGGCTGGTAGAGCGAGAAAGGGATAAAAAAAAAAGGAAAAAATGCAAAAAAATTAAAAAAAAATTGTTAAAAAGCCACATAAACGATCAATATCATGTAGGACGACTAGCTTTGACTAAACCACCATGTTAGTGATTTCCAGCAAAAATTGATCGGAATGACTAAATTGACAAATCTTTAAAAGGTTTAGGACTAAAATGGATATTAAATTGGCACAATTAAAAGATTTATGATTAAATTGATAGCCGTACAATAAGTTTAAAAGTTTTTGGACAATTCTCCCTATTTGATATGAGTGTAACACCTGAATGCAATCCACCAATCTGGTGATCAATGAACGTCAGCTGCGCTTTTCAAGTAGTAAACTTGGGATCCATGGTGTTAGCAGCCAAAAAATTCCACATAATTGACTCTAGTGTGTCTAATGAATTTTATCTCAATATTGTTAATGTTCGAGGTAATTTAGGCTAGATTACGGTATTGGCTTTTCTGCAAAGATTATGATAATTGTATTCATTTTTTTAAAAAAACAAAACTTTCTTTCTTTATTTAAAACTTTTCTTAATTTCTTCAAGACCTATTGATTGTTTGTCACAAACAAATTAATGGTTTATGATGTTCCGTCAATTTGCTGAGAGTGATAGAACCTTCACCTCCTCTTTTTCCAATGAAAAAAGCACGCTTGCGCAGCCTATAGGTTTGCTACCAATTCATAATTCATGCCCTTAACTTTCATTTGTTCATTTTGGTTCATGGCTCTCATTCGCTTCAAACATGGCGTCATTGTTAGATTCCAGATTTTCATGGTCGTCAATCTTAAATATTTACACTTTATAGCTTTTCTAATCAAAGATTGGCAACATGACTTTCTAGTGAAATGGTTGTATTTGTAATATTTAAGCCGATCTATTATACTCTAATGTGAATAATTTTTTTATTATGCGGCTAAATCGATGGGTATCCAACTACTTTAACAAGCAGGGTAGGGAATTTTAAGTAAAAACCGGTAAGGGGTTCTGGTAAGAGCAAAAAGTTATTGCACAGATTTGAGATGAGTCAGTCTAGAAATGAGAAAAAGTACCAAAAAAGTCCTAAACCTATTACATTGGTACCGATTCAGTGATAAACTTTTCAGTTGGACCAATTCAGTCCTAAACATTTTTACATCGGTACCAATTCAGTCCATCCGGCCAATTTTAGCCTGCCGATGCTGGCGTGGACATTGGCCGGTGACCGGACACTAATGTGGCCATTTTTAAATATATTTTTATTATTTTTTTGAATTGTTTCCTTTTTCTTTTCTTTTTTTCTTTTTCCTTTTCTTTTCTTCCTTCCGTCCAACGGTGGCCGATGAGGGCCTCGAAGCCCTAGCCTGCTGCCAGCGAGGGTCACGGCCTCTCCCAGGGCTGTCGACGAGGTGGCTTCGCCCGGATCTAGGCGAGGCTAGCCTCACCTTGGCCTCTTCGGCCGCGGACGAGGGGCCAATGGTCGCCTTCACCCACGGCAAGGCCTGGTGATGGGCCATGTTGGCCTTGTCGGCCGGGCGAGGCTGGCCTCGCCCAAATCCAGGCGAAGCCGCCTTGCCGGTGGCCCTGGGCGAGGCCGAGCGAGGGCCGCGACCCTTGTCGGCTTCACCTAGATCTAGGCGAGGCTAGTGTCGCCGGCCCCTTGCCCGCGGCCAGTGAGGCCAAGGTGAGGCTGACCTCGCCCAGATCCGGCAAAGCCGCCTTGCCGATGGCTCGGGAGGGGCCGGGCAAGGGTAGCGACCCTCACCGGCGGCTGGCAAGGGCTTTGAGGCCCTCGCCTAGTGGCCGGCGAGCCTCACTGGAGGCTTGCTGGCCACTGTCGGAATAGTCTAAGAGGAAGAAGGAAGAAAATAAAAGGAAAAAGAAAAGAAAAAGAAAAAAGAAAAGAAAAAGGAAATTTTTAAAAAATAATAAAAATATATTTAAAAATTGCCACGTTAGCGTTCGGTCACTGACCAATGTCCACGTCAGCATCAACAAGCTAAAATTGGCCGGATGGACTGAATTGGTACCGATGTAAAAATGATTAGGACTGAATTGATCCAATTAAAAAATTTAGGACTGAATTAGTACCAATGCAATATGTTTAGAACTTTTTTGGTACTTTTCCCGTCTTAAAATAGATAAATATATTTCCACATAAGCAGATTTAGGTACGTACCGCATCGTGAAAGTACAATGGCACCATGAATGGGCGGCAAGCCTTCTATCCTTGATGGTTCCAAAAAGAGTGAAAATAAAGCCTCATGTATTGCGGAGTCGTTAATGTAGAGGGCTAGGTACAAGGGAGATTTCTCACTCGCGTTCTTCCAGTACACGGGCTCCATATCTTCGCTCAACAAATAGCGCACCAAGTTGGCGTGACCACCAAGCACGGCTTTGTGCAAAGCGGTGTTTCCACATTTGTCCTTCATCCTCAAGAGGAGGTTCCTGTCCTCGACGTTGGGGAGGTCTCTTGCCCGGCTAATCAACATCCGTGCAGCTCCAGCAGATCCCCCCAACCAAGCGACCAAAAGTGACCAAGTGGAGTGGGGTATTTCCACAATTATCTTGGGCGGTTATGAGGTGTTCACCAACATAATCAACCAGACAGCTTAGTATGTCGGTGTTCCCGGTTGCCGCTGCGTTTTGGAGCACTGATCCGTTGGATGCCAATGGGGAATTTAAAACGGCAGACCAATCGATGTTTCGCAACAATGGATCATTTATACAATTGATCACGGAACGGAAACTGTTAAAATTGCCGCCTGTGAGGAGATCCCCCAGTTCTCGAGCATATTCGTAAGCTTTTGCTAGCCGTCCACCTCTCCAGATTTCTTCTTCAGAATCCATTTCATCCTCTTCGATTGAGTTGTTCATTCCACCATCCTCTACTTCTATAGACACCTCTTCGTCCATTGAGCCCAAGCTGTGCAAGTAATCTAGTTGTTGAAAAGGAACATGGGTCGTGAAAGAGACGTTATATCAATTAAGTATTGAATAATGCATCCATCTAATTATCTAAACTTCTATAATCGCTAATAGTGCTCCTTCATAATTTCATATGGCATCAAAACTAGAAAATTTCGAGTTTTTGTAAAAGACAAATACAGGCTACATCTTGATGGGATAATTTAAAGCTGAAACACTCATTAACACAACACAAAAAAGAGAAGGAGACAGATATACATTTGTTTTATTTCACCTTTTTTTCACCTTATCGAAAACAATTACAGGACTCGACTTTTATATGCTTCACACATAACTCTTAAACTAAATGACTCATAAATATAGCTAATGTTCTATGTGATAAAATCCTAAGAACTTACAAAACATTGACTACACTTAGAAACATGAACTGTCATGATATAGAAATACAAAGAGACTTCTCAAAAACAACGCTACAATAAAGAATCTAATTAACTCGAGCATCAAACAGTCATCAGTATCAACAGCAAACAAAATCATCGGTATCAAATTCTGGAATATCGGCATTGACAACCATTAATATCGGTAACTTCTCCATTGACATCAGCAACTCATAGTTGATTGACGACATTTATTAATTTGGTTTAATTTCTAACATATCTCATATGCAACTCCCGGCCTCCTAACACCCACTTTTATCTCCTAAAAAGTACAAATTGAAGCCCGTAGATAAACTCAAGTGAATAACTAAATCTGGTCTCTTAAAAGAACGCTGCATTGGCTTATCAATCATCGCACATTTTGCCTTCACGGGCTGTGTTGGTTTTCACCACCCAATCTGGCCTCGACGACTCTATAATCTTGCCAACTAGTAGATCAACTGTTGTCCTTGAATCGGTCTCTAGGATGATTCTTCAGGTTTTGATAACTCGCCAATCAAGTTTGTGATGGAAGAAAACCACGATCCTTTTTTCCAGTGTCGGTGCTAAAAGATTTTCTCCGTGGCGGCGACAAGAGAAGGAAAATTATTTTTTAACACCGAGAAATTTCATTCACAGTCCTAAAGTTTGATATTTGCTGTAATTATGCTATTGATCTCTTGAAATTATATTTTGCACTGCCAATCTAATGTTATGTGGTCGATCCACTAACTTTTTACATGTAATCAATTTAATTTACAACATCGTTAGGGTCACATGATTGACAAGCAAAAAATGTCATGTAAGAATATTGTTGGAGCTTAGATCATTGTTGCGACCTACTCTCGGGGGAGGGAATAGGTTCAGGGGTATTGCCTAAACAACATATTTAAGGCCCATGATTAGGCGTAAGCTCTCCCAAGCTCATATCTCGTATGACATTAGGGTATTTTCAAGAATTTCACAAAAATGAGTCCCCACTAGCTTGTTGGGGTAAGCTAGAAACAGGCATGAGAATATGCCACACTTCCTTTACAACCGGTTAACAAATTAGTACCCTTTCGGTACTTAATCTTGTTCATTTTAAAAGAAAATATTTTTGTCAGGCAGTTTGGATTAATTTTATACCTATTTACTAACATGTGAGGTGATCATATGAATGCACAATCATTAAAATAACAATCGTAGCTATCAAGATCCTAATTGCAGTAAAATTGAGCACATGCAATTAAACATCTACAAACATAATCAAATATGCGAATTAAACACGCAATATAATCAAGGTGCAAAAAAAATAAAAAGGCAAGGCATAGCAATTCCTAACCAAACCTTACATTTTTTTTAATTTCGAAATTTTTAATTTTTTAATTTTTTAATTATTTTTTTGAAAATTAAATTTTTTAAATTTTTTTTTTAAAATTTAAAATATAGGTGAACCGGAGTCGGGTCCAGTCGACTAGACTGGGTTCAGCCCTGTCAGTACGAGTCGTGTTTGGTTTGACTAGACCCGGCCTTGTTGAGGGAGGGCCAAATTCGGCAGGCCCTAATAGGACTGGGCCTAAACAATGGACCCAGTCTAGCTCAAAACTGAGTCCACCGAAAAAAGAAACCTAAGTAAACTAATTCCGGCCCAACACAAAAGGAAAAACTAATATTAAACCGGCCCAAAGGCCTTGCTTCGGCCTAGACGCGGCCTGCCCGAAGATCAAAACCCTACCTAGCCACGACTCGATGGACGTCCTTCTCCTTGCTTGTGGCTGAGGCGTCGCTAGGCGTACGGATGGCGGTGGTGGCGACAACGAGCTTGACAGCGACGGTTGGGACGCAGTGAGTGACGACATGGTGGTGGAACAGCAGTAGTGGGCGACGGCGAATGCAACAGCTGGTGACGAAAACATAGCAGCAGGCAACAGCAGGGGAAGCAACACGGTGGTGGTCATCAGGGATGGTGTTTGCTAGAGAGGTGTGGTTGGTGGCGGCACAGGTGGCCCCTCCGATTAGGGTTGCAACAGCGGATATGGTGGCGGGTGACAGCAGCAGTAGCAGGAGCAGTGACGTGGAGGTATGGCACGAGACTGGGAGCGGAGGCGGCCGGCCGCAGTGTCGGTGAGTGTTGCAAGTCGCGCGGTGAGGGGGCTCGGTGCGGTCATTGGCGCAGATGGCTGGTGTCGCGGTGGAGCAAAGGCAGTGACCCAGCACGGCGGTAGTCGTCAGGGAGGGCGGTTGCTGGAGAGGTGTGGGAGGTGGCAGCGAGGGTCGGCGGCTAGGAGACGCGTCGGCGGCGGCGGCTTGAGTGCCGAAGACTCCCCTCCTCCTCTCCGGTTCTCTGCCTCCCTCTCGAGCTCTCTCCCTCTGTTTTTCTTTCTCTGGTTGCTCCACTTTCTTTCTGCCCCTCCTCTCTACTTCACCCTGTCTTTTCTTTCTGCCAGTCTTGCCTGCTCGCGTGCTTCTGCTGTGCTGCTACTGCTGTCTCTTCTCCTCCACAAGTTTGCGCGCAAAGACAGGACAAGGAAGATAGCTGGGGCGCGGGTGGGCCGAAAGGAAAAGAGATTGGGCCGCGCGGGGGGAAAAGAAGAGGAAGGGGGTGGGCCGGGCAAAGGCCGGATCCGGCCCAACCCCAAAGGTTTTTTCTTCTTCTCTTTTTTTAATTAATTTTTAGCAACTAATTCCTAATTTTTAATGCTATTAAGTCTTAAGTAAAATATCGAAATTTAGGTGTCAAAATCATGTGCAATAACATTAACTTAGATTCAACTAAATGTAAGAAAACTAAATCTGAACATGATAAAACTAAATCACGACATAATTATGTAATCAAGATTGATAATCCAAAAGCCATCCAAAAATGTTGTCAAATTTTGCAATGAAAATGCTTGTTAGCAATCGTAGTCGATGATGTAAAAGTTCACGGATAGAATTCTAAATTTATTTTGTTTCTATTTGCACATGTAACGCTCTAGCTGGATGAACTCTTTATAGCCATAACTTTCATTGATGGATCACACAAATATTAACATCACTCGTATTTGATTTTGATTAAATTTGCATATTGATAATGTCTATAATCCGTGACCTGTTAATTTAAAGTGTGATTGGAGGAAAATATTACCGGTAGACAAAACTGACCCATTGAAACTTAAAATACAAAACAAGTGCACCATGTAGTAGCCCACAAAATGCGCCTAATATGTATGCATATTTCCAATAGCATACGGGGCTTTGACAAGGAGGTCTATATGCCAAACCCATGGTATTTCGATATATAATCAGGCATCAACCCTAAGTCTCTTTTACATTTCTATTGAATTGTTGTCGCAGTTTCAGTAATTCAGACTCCAATTAGTCAGATTTCTGTGTTTCGAGTATTCAATGGATAAAATTTCTTAGTTAAGTCAATGGCCCTTATTGAGATATAAGGACGTGTCATCCTTAATGTAAGGATTTGAAAATAAGTGTAATTGCAACATTGTTAAGCAATTGGTAAGTATTTCTTTACTAATTGTGTTTCAGTTGAATACGAGCACAATTTTTAGAGTCACACTGTGTTGAGTAGGTCATTCACAATTGGAGAGGCCAATGCAATTATGTATATTTGTAGTAGAATATGTATAGTAGTGAGTGTGTAAAAGAAAAAGAAAAAAAGGAGAAAAAAAAAGAAAAAGGAAAAGAAAATATCAAAAGAGATCGGGAGATAAATCAACGTGATTTTCTACATCCAGAAAATCATGGGAGATTGGGAAAGAAATCAGAGTGATCTTTTTAGATCTACAAAATCACGAGAGATTAGGAAATAAATCTACATGATTTTCATATCGTACAATTCCAATTGGGATTGCATTTGCTCCTATAAATAAGAATCCTCCTCAACGGAGAAGTATATACAAAAGCAAGAATATTAGAGCAGCGTAGCGGAAGAAACAATTTCCTTCTTCCAAGAAAGAGAGTTATCTTTGAGTGAGTTATCCAGTTTGTGAGAGATTCAAATCCACAAATTGAAGACAGCGAGAGATCCACTTTTGGGAGAAGTTGTATCCCATTATTTATCATAGTAGAAGTTTGAAGTGGACTATGGTCTTGTGGTTTTTCCCTTCACCTTGGAGGGTTTTCCATGTTAAAAATTCTAGTGTTATTTACTATTCATCTCTACTACTTTCATTTAATATTTTATCCTATTTAATTTTCACAGAAATAGTAGCGGGACAAATTATCTGGGCCTTCTCCACAAATATTCTTTTCTTTTTTCCCAACACACTGTCTTAAAAATTGGCCAAGTATTCAACTGCCTAAATTTTGGATTTCTAATAAAAGATTTAACTCTAAACAATGAGTTGTGCTAATTAACGGGGGTGGCTTCCATTTCGAGGAGCTCTGAACTAGGTCAAACTTCAAGAAGAGAGACTCTTTCATATGATTCTTTTATTTATTTATTTATTTATTTATGGCAGCCACAACACAACATGAATCAATGAAAAGGATTTGTTAGCATCGATTTGCAATTCGCTAATATTCTGAATAAACCTCTTGATAACAATATGTTCTAGCTTGATGGATGAAATCAGTGTTTGTGATCCTTTTGGTTAATCTTCACTTTCCTTTATATTAATTTTTCCGGAATATGCTTTGTAGAACAATTTTGTATATAAATAAATGAATGCTTTTGCTTATATGGTTTTCATCCCTGGGCATCTGATGTTATTGCTTTTTTAAGAAACAAGAAGGGGGAGAAGCACATACTCAGGGGGAGTATCACACTATGTGTACATATTTAGGGGAGTTTATCATGTTTTGCAGACATATTTGTATGGTCTATTAAAATGTCGCATGTAGAAGCATGCATGAATCATCTATGGTTTTACAGTCAAATATTTCTGCAGAATATGCATGCTTATGTGCATAACTCACTCTTATCGAAGGAATGGTATGGGTTTGTCATTGTCGAAAATGGAGAAACTGCTTGGAAAATATACTAAAAGGATTATAATAATATCAAAATTTAACCCGAATATTTAAAGAATTCATTTAAGTGTGCAAATGTTCATGTTTAAACCATACAGAAACTTGGTTAGGATTTTACAAGTACATAAGTAAGATTTTACTATGTCAGGAAAGCTGCTGGAGGAAAGGTGTAGAACCAAACTAGGTTATGCAAAGCAGTCAGATATTTTTAGCGGGCGCTCTCCATGGATAGATTTAATGACTATTGGAGTTCCTAAATCAAAGCCCCAAGTTATAGCAATAAAATGTGACATTGCAAGATTTTTTTTTTTTTTTTTTTTTTGGTCCAAGACATCCCAAGATTAGTTATGCAAAAAAAAAAAAAGGGACTAATTCGCTCAGAAGGTTGGTGAAACAATATGATTAAAACCTACATTAATAGAAGATCAGATTGATGGCCTAGATTGTAACAAGGTTTTATACATGTGTTTTTAAGGAATTTTGCTGAGATTTTTCTTTTTTTAATTGAAGATTAGATAGATATAACTACTACAAGAGAATTTAAGTATTATTGGGAGACTTTTGAGTTCGTGTCTTTCGTAAACTTGTAATACCCATTTTAGTGTTGTTTCTAATTATTAGCAAGAGGGACAAACCCATTCGTAAACATGTGAAAAGGGTGGTTTTACATACTTAGAGTGAACACTATTTGTCTAGGTAAGAGATAAAATGTATAATGGACTCTTTGTAAACAGTCGGAGGTGTGGTTTATAACTTAGAAAAGGACCTTTGTATCGTGTGAACAAGGTGTGAGAACGGCTATTGGAGGGTCCAAGAGTTACTCAGTGTAAAGCGGGATTGCTATAGAAGGAAGTCAAGTTCTTTGTGGCAGCAAGTTCTACACTTGTAACAAGTAATTGTCTAATCAATCCTAGACTTATTGCATGGATACTAATTCGGTCATCAACCAGACTTTCGTGTGAAATTTCAATCTAGTATTTTCACCAATTTTAGCTGAAAATCGTGGACATAGTGGTATGCTACATAGGACGGCCAATGATGATGTCACATCAGAAATTTCCGGCAAAAAATGACTGAAAGGAATATATTTGAATTTTATACAAATATTTAAGATTAAATAGGCAAAATTGAAAAGTTTAAAACCGATTGCGTAATTTTCAAAACAATATGGTATTTGTACTCTTGGCATAGCTAGTAGAGTTCAGTCTATTTGGGCTATTAGAGCTAGAAAGAGGAGCATGGGCAAAAGAACAGCCCAAGTGCCATAACTTGGCACGAGAGGACACTTAAGTGCCATAACTTTAAAATGGTACACTTTAGTGCCAATTTTGAAGTTAAATGGGACACTTAAGTGGCACTTCGGTAAAAATCCGGCTTATGTAGCGACTTTCCGACAAGTTTGGTCCAAAACGGCGTCGTTTTTGCACGTTGACGTGGCGGAGAAAATGCAAAAACGACGCCGTTTCATGTCGACGTATAAATAATAATATAAAAATTAATTAAATTATATTTATAAAATTAATTTTATTTAAAATATTCAAAAAATTAAAAAATAATAAGAAAATTTTTAAAAATTTTAAAAATTAAGAAAATTTAAAAAATTTAAAAAATTTAAAAAAAATTAAAATAATTTTAAAGAATTAAGAAATTTTTTTAATTTTTTAATTTTTTTTTAAAAGGTGGAGGTCAAACGGGGCGGCGGGGGCTGAGCCCTCGCAGCCACCGCCTCCCGTCGTCATTTGGAAGGGCGGCGACGGAGGGGGAGGGTGTCGGGGTCGCGCCCCGGCCCCGGCCGAGCGGCGAAGGCCGCGAGCCCTCACCGGTCGCGGCAAGGGCCGCGACCCTCGCCCCAGATGCGGGCGAGGGCTCGCGAGCCCTCGTCGGCCCCCGGCTAGGGCCCGGCAACCTCGGTTGACCCTCCCCACTGTCGCTGGCCCTTCTTGGCGGCTGCGGGGAGGCGCGAGGGCCCGCAACCCTCACCCCACGCGAGCCCTCCCCCAGATTTGGGGTGAGGGTCGCGCCCGCGCCCGGATGCGGGGCGAGGGTTGCGGCCCTCACCCAACCGGGCGAGGGCTTGCGAGCCCTCCCCCGCCACCGCCGGGAAGGGTCGGCGATGGAGTGGGGAGGGTCGGCCGGGGGTCGCCGAGCCACGGCCAGGGCCGGCAAGGCCGGCCAACCCTCCCCCTCCGTCGTCGGCCCTTCCCGGCGACAACGGGAGGCGGCGATGGCGAGGGCTCGGCCCTCGGCCGCCTCGTTCGACCCCCCTCTTTTGCTTAAATTTTCTTAATTTTTTAAAATTTTAAAAAATTTCTTAATTTTTAAAATTTTTTTGAATATTTTAAATAAAATTAATTTTAAATCTAATTTAATTAATTTTTATATTATTATTTACATGCCAGACACGAAACGACGTCGTTTTTGCATTTTCTCCGCCACGTCAACATGCAAAACGACACCGTTTTGAACCAAACTCGCCGGAAAGTCGCCACATAAGCCATTTGGCCGGATTTTTCGCTGGAATGGCACTTAAGTGTCCCATTTTACTCCGATATTGGCACTTAAGTGTACCATTTTAAAATTATGGCACTTAAGTGTTCATCCGTGCCAAGTTATGGCACTCCAGGTGTCACAACCTCGAGGAGTATGTATACCCAAATCGAACTCTCATAATTCTCATTTTGCAATTTTTCTTTCTCTAAACTTTTTAGTTTTGTCCTGTTTAAATTGCTAGTATACTTGGTAGTAGAAGCACAATTTTTATAGGGGTCGGTTTTACAAAATTGATTTTTAATATCTTGAAAAATCAATTCACCCCACAGGCTCTGGCAGATCCTGGATATCCAAAAAAATAAAATAAAATTCACCCCACTGTTACGAGGGTAACAAATTTCCTTAGAATTGGACTAACGGAGAACACATGATCTTGGTCAAAAAAGTAATAATAATTATGATCACAACAATTCGACACCCAAAAAGTCATAATTACGCCATTTACAAGAAGACCTCTTGTTTAGTGAAGAGGCCATCCAGACGCAAATTGTTAAAAAGACATTTACTCTCATACGTCACAGGGACGACTTTACTACTCCATTTTAAAACAAACGGATATTTTTCATGCGGATAAATTCCTGAAAGAATTGGTAAGTGTTAAAAAGTTATTGATAAAAAAAAACAATTACCTAATTTCCATATGACTTTTTTTGTTTTTTGGTAAAATTAAGAACCAAGAGGCTATATAACTGTGCATCTAAGGACCCCAGAACCAAAAAGCTTACACTCAAAAGACAAGGTAGTCAAATCCATATGACTTATTTATTATAACTTAATAGCACTTTTGTGAAAAACCAACATGCAAGGTTTTCTCTTTTAGGTGGGCTGCAAATTCAAATTATGCTCACAACAAACTAAAGATGACCAGATTTCTCAGGGCAATCTAGAAGCTGGGGTGAGGCAGAATTATCAGTAACCAAATGCAGATCAAAGTTAGCTAATCCAAAGAATTAAACATTCTTATATCAAGCTAAATGCAATTGCAAAAATGTGATGTTTGAATGTGCATGCATAGTTCAGAAAGCAACAAAACAATGATGTTCGAGTATCCTTAAAAGAGTCCGATCCCATAAGACAGGAAAACCATCGCCAAAACCCAGATCTAACAGAACATGGAAGCACATGAAGCATATCATAGGACAGAAGCCATGAGTCAAGAGATCAAAGCAAGAAAACCGGAAGAGTAAAGAAAGGTTGGACTTGAGAAGAAAAATATGGTGTTGGGAGCGGAGGACGATGCTAACGCTGAAGCTCTGGAATGGAAAGTCCGACAGATGAAGGACTTGGAGTGAGTATACCTATTTCGCCGACACTGATTGGAGTGAGGTCAACAAAGATGGGTTGCTCCTTATCATCAAACCTGAGGACAAAGCTACTTAGGTGCATAATTGCTGGTAAAACTCAATTATATGTTTTGGCCTTTTGTACAGCTGGCGAAGAAAGAAGCTGCAGCAGAGAGAGGGAGAACAGGGTTAACAAAAATGTCGCTTGGATGCGCCTATTTAAGTGAAAATTTATCGCTGAAAAGTATTTTCAAAAAATTTAATTCAAGAGAAAGTAAATAATTTTCTGGTGTTCGTTCGTGCCAAAACATGTTGGAGAAAAATTAATTTTATGGTGTTTGATAGCAAGTGAATCCACTAATATGCGTTAATAAAGTCTAATTTAGGCTAATTTAATCTATAAGAATTAGCAAAAAATTAGGAAAAATGATTTCTTACCGTAAACAGAAGTTTTTTTTCCAAATATAAATTTATTAGAAAATATCTACAAAAGAAAAAAATCCACAGAAAACACTTTCGGTAGATTGAATAATTTTCTATCATCTAAATATTGAAATATGGAAAACTTTTCCATAAACAATTTCCATCAACTAAATGGGCATTTGATCTATCTTTAAAAATTTGTGATTGTTTGTTTCTTGAAAAACAAAAGGTGAAAAAGTTTGCTTGACAACTAATTGTATGATATCGGAAAGATTCTGTCACGTAATAAGTCGATACCCTCCATCACAAACATTAATCTTCCCAAATTGTTAACTTAGATGCTGTCTTTTTTGTCGACCCTTGTCATATATCAATCAACTAAGGAGGATGTCATTTCCTGATTTTGTTAAGGGCAACGTCAACAAATAATATCGTATCGGATCAAAGAGGTGAATTAACGAAAATATAATAGTATAATTACACTTTGTTTGCACATAATGTACGTAGCCAATACAAAGACGTTATCATATAAGATCAACCTCATGGGACACCAATTCCATAGTATTTGCTTCCGATTCATGCGATAAGTGTTGATTTCTCTTTTTGGGGATCAAATCGAATGTTAATTGTTGCGACCTCTTTTTTCTCGACGCCCGCAATCGGGTACGAGCACCTAAGGAGGCTAATGGCTCGGCTGAAATTTGTTAAGCCCGGACTCTCCCAAATCCACCAATTCACGACTTAATGGTTCAAGTTTTTAACCTGTAAATCAATTTTTAAAATGGAATCGCTACTAATCGATTTGGGGTGGGTTGATTAGAAACCCAAGTGAAGTATCGGGAGAAATACTCACTCCTGCGCAACCAGAGAAATTAGGATCGGGGACTTGATTACATTAGTTAATCACTAATGCCCTTTCGGTACCTAATCTTGTTTAAACCCTGAGGTTTTTTGGATGTTCGAGGGATTTTCCATGCATTTTTGGGAGGAAAAACATTTTTGAGTCATTTTTAATTTTTGGACACAAAAGGGATTTTTTTTTTTTTGGGGGTTTTTTGGTATTTTTTTGAAAAATACAAGTCTTTTTGGCTTTTTCATAAATTTTTGGCTTTTTTTTTTGGAAAATATGAAATTTTTTTGATTTTTTGATTTTTCGGAAAATAAAATATTTTTAAATATTTTTGGCAAATAAAATATTTTTAATTTTTCGAAAATAAAATATTTATTATTTATTTATTTATTTAAAATATTATTTTATATTAAAATAATATAAAAAATGACCGGGTCGGATCCGCGGGTTGGGTCCGTCCGGCCAGCGACCCACCGCGGATGGGCCCGCAACGCGGGCCCTACTCGGATTTTTTTTTTTTTTTTTTTGAATATTTGAAACGGCGTCGTGGCCGGGCGTTCGGGGACACCCGGCTCGGCCCAACGACCCGGATCCGACCTGAGTCCGATCGTGACCCGGCCTTCCGCCGCCCCGACTTTTTTCATCTTTTTTTTATTTACGTGGGACTCCTACCCGGTCCCCAATCCGGGTCTAACCCGACAACCCGGGTCGCGACCCGGAAAATCGGGAACTCTAGGGTTTCCAAATCGCGGTGCCGAGGAGGGAGAGGACCGAGGCGTAGCGGCGGCGGCGGCGGAAACGGTGGCTTGCGGCGGCGATGGCGGCGGCGGCTAGGTCAACGGAAGCGGCTATGATGAGCAGCAACGGTAACGGCGCCTTTTTTACCTTCTCTCGAACGGGGACGGCGACGGCAGGAGGGCGGTTCGCGATGGTGGAAAGCGGCGAGCGACGGCGGTGATGGCGAGACCTGGGCTCGGTCAAATCTAGCCGGAACACTCTCTCTCCCTCGGGTTCGCTCGTCAAGCTCCCAAAGTCTCTCGGGGACCCCCCGAGCCTCACCACACCACGGCCGGCCTGAACTCGAGCTCCCGAAGTCTCTCGGGGGACCCCAAGCCTCGGCTGGCTCTCTCTCTCTCTCTCTCTCGTCCGCCCTGTGTGTCCTCTTCGTCGGGGATGGAGGGCCTATTTATAGGCCGAGGGTGGCCGGTCGACGGAGCTCGACCGTCGGTTGCCACGGCCTTCGCCGGCCGAACCGGCGTCCCATCCGACTCCAGCTGCCCCCCTGCTCCACGTGCGTCGTCGCTGCTCCTCCCCTCCACTCCGGCGTCGCACCCCCGCGTGCACTGCAAGCGCGCGAGGAAGAAGACGACCGAAGGGGGCTGGGCCTTGCACTGGGCGTGGAGGCCCAAACGGGGCTGCTGCTTTTTTGCTTTCTTTTTCGTTTCTTTTCCGCTTTTTTGTTTATTTATCATCCGAAAAAGATAAAATTAAATTAAATTAACTAAAGTTAAATAAAACCTAACTAATTTTAGGAGTCAACAGCTGCCCCTCTTTGAATGTGAGCTCGCAGAGGTTGCATTCAAAGACAAACTTATGCCTAAATTTTATCCATACATGCATAACATATTATATTTTACTTGGAACCTATTATTCTACGCAAAAAGGGCAATGTAACATTACATATACTAAGACAGATAAGAAGATACTTGTAGCTACTTACCGGGAGTGAGTGAGATAGGGTGTGAACCCCGAGTTTGGCAAGTATCAAGGCGTCATCTTACCTGGTGATATGAGGAGGTTGCTTTTCCAGGGCTCGAACCATTCTTCGGTCGCTTGTTAAAACAATCAATGGTTTGTCTAAGACCCGAACCTTTCTTCGGTCGCCTTGACGGAGATTACTCCTCCGGGACCCGAACCATTCTTCGATCGCCGTGACGGGAAATTGCTTCTCCAGGACCCGAACCATTCTTGGTCGCTTTGTTAAAACAATTGTGGTTTGTTTAGGACCCGAACCTTTCTTCAGTCGCCTTGACGGGAGATTGCTCCTCCAGGACCCGAACCATTCTTCGGTCGCCTATTGGAGTAGTCAGTGGTTTGTCTCGGACCCGAACCATTCTTCGGTCGCCGTGACGGGAAATTGCTTCTCCAAGACCCGAACCATTCTTCGGTCGCCTGTTAAAACAATCCATGATTTGTCTAGGACCCGAACCTTTCTTCGGTCGCCTTGATGGGAGATGCACCGACCTTTCTCAGGGCATCTCATTTGTGGGTGCCTGATTTGTATCGAGGACACCAGTTGATACCCGACCTTTCTCGGGAGATGCGCCGACCTTTCTCAGAGCATCTGTTTGTTGGGAGATAGTACTTGGACGATCACAAGTACAAACTCTTGGAGGATACCTAGATGATCACAAGTATCGAAGGGGTACCTGGACGATCACAGGTATAAACTCTGAAGGAAGAATCAAGGCATGCTTGAGATATTCGTGTGGAAATATCGAGGATGGGTCTTGCATATACGTGAAGGTCTCTCACCTCCTGGTAAAGGGGAATATCGAGGACGTACCTGGGATATTCGTGAATGTCTCTCACCTCCTGGTAAATGGGAATATTGAGGACGTGCCTCGCATATTCATGAAGGTCTCTCACCTCCTGGTAAAAGGGAATATCGAGGATGTACCTGGGATATTCATGAAGGTCTCTCACCTCCTGGTAATTGAGAATATTGAGGATGTGCCTCGCATATTCATGAAGGTCTCTCACCTCCTGGTAAAAGGGAATATCGAGGACGTGCACAGGATATTCGTGAAGGTCTCTCACCTCCGGTAATTGGGAATATCGAGGGCGTACATGAGATATTCGTGAAGGTCTCTCATCTCGGTAATTGGGAATATCGAGGGCGTACAGGATATTCGTGAAGGTCTCTCACCTCTGGTAGTTGGAATATCGAGGACGTACCTTGGATATTCATGAAGGTCTCTCACCTCTTGGTAATTAGGAATATCAAGGGCGTACCTGGGATATTCGTGAAGGTCTCTCACCTCCTGGTAATTGGGAATATCGAGGGCGTACCTGGGATATTCGTGAAGGTCTCTCACCTCCTGGTAATTGGGAATATCGGGCGTCTCTCACCGGTAATTAGGAATATGCACAGGATATTCGTGAAGGTCTCTCACCTCCTGGTAATTAGGAATATCGGGCGTGCCTCGCATATTCGTGAAGGTCTCTCACCTCCGAGGGGTAAAGGGAATTTGAATGTAGCACGAGGCTTACCTCCCTGGTAATTAGGAATATTGCCACATGAAGGCACCTTAAAGGGAAAAAGGTGGAACACAAAAAGGGTGGAACACGGATAGCCACAGTGTACAAAGTACTGAGATACTTGGATGAACACAAGTATTTAATGATACAACCTGGGACCACTCAGTTGGTCCAAGTGTAAGAAAGCATACCTGGGTAGGCGCAGACACACAAAGCAGTGGAATGCTTGAATAGCTGTTATTATTTGGGGACAACTCGGGCAAGTTGAGTGTCATGAAAAGGAAGTACCTAGACAAGGGTGGGTACTTGACGATATGGGGATACCTAGATAGCAGTAGGTATTCCAAGAGATACTTGGTCAGTCACAAGTATCAATACCCTGGGGACAACTTGGACAGGTCGAGTGTCAGAAAAAGGGAGTATCCGAACGATGACCGGTACTTAAAGACAATAGGGATACCTAGGTACATGATAAAGGGATACTTGGTATCGAAACTCTCGGAGGAGGACAACTCGAATAGGTTGAGTGTCAAAGACAACGGAGAGAGTACCTAGACTCGAATGATAGGTACTTTAAGACAAATGGGGATAGGGATATGCTTACCTGGCAATATCTCGATCTCTAAGAGTATGTACATTATTTGCAGTATGCACACATGATTGTATATGCTGTAAATTCATGAGTTCAAATGAGATTCATGCATGATAATTTTGTCAGTTCCGCATCTTTTGATTTCCACTAGGGAAGATTTTGAAAGACAACCTTCATTTAGAATGTAGATGTCTTGAGCATGCCGAGATGGGGGACTTTCGATCGAAAGGACTTTCCGCTCACTCTCATGGAAAAGGCTATCCTGACCATTGATGCATGATTTATAAGGACCACACTTCTCATTGTCATCATGTCAGCAGGGGTCTGAGTATTCTCGCAAATGGTACGACTTTACCAATGTGAGAGGTCTTTGTTGAAACTGTGATGAAGTCTTGGTCAGTGGCTCATTGAAGGGGACCATCAAGGTTGAAGCTGATGGACAAAAAAATGTTGCACGATCATCTCCGGGTTTACAAGTCAGGAACCCTGCGAAAAGAGATAGAGTAATCTTGCTCGTACTTCTTCGAGCGATGCTTATAAACATATGAAATCCCACGTTAATTGAAGTGCCCCTAGTCTGAAGAGACTTTTACAATGGGAATGTGATGTAGACTTGGCTCACATGTAAGAGGGTGAGAGTTGGTGACTGTCTCGGCATTTGTCACTAGTCTTTCTTGTCATATGGAGGTTTTGTGGACCACAACAACAACTTTTCTTGGCTGTATTTTTTACTGGAGGGCATTGGCCTTGCTTTTACTAGGCACGCTGCTTTTTCATGCCCTTATTTTTTATTCCAGTTCTTCAAATATGGGCATTGACCTTGCTTTTACCAGGTACACTGCTTTTTTATGCCCCTGCTTTTTTCATTCTTGTTGCTTGAGAGCTGATCTTGGCAAGCTTAATCAAAGCACCGTTATTAGACTCTTGAGTCTTCATCTTCAATTGGTGCTCAGGCTATAATAACTTCTGTTTTATCTTGATGTGAGGGTAAAATTACAGACTCACTTGGGTTGTACAATGAATACAAGTGTGTAAAGAAAGAATTGCTCTTCATGACTCTAGGGCACTTAAATTAACGCGAGTGTTCATATGCAATAAAGGCATTCGAAGATTGATGCAAGTGCAAGCAAGAAAATTTCTATCCCCTTTCTCACTTTGTGATGCTGACTTGTTTTCGACTTGCCCTAGTGTGGGGTGGTTCTTTGACAGGGATATGAGAGAAGCTTCACCAATGTATGGGGCTCGATGGGGGTGAGCGATGGAATGCCTCTCACTGTTTTGGTTATCGTACCATTCGCGAGAGAACTCTTTATCCTGTAGTCATGGAATCTTCTGCACTCATCTCACAAGTGTATAGATGGGGGATTGTGTATAGGATATGGCTTGCCTTTCATCGTTCTGACACGCCTCATCCAGCATGCTCAATTAATCTTGTATTCTTCACTTAGCTGTCTATTCTGATAATCCTCAATGGAATCAGTGATTTAGACAGCCAAAATCATCATGTATAATTCATCTGGAAATGACATGCCACATTTCGAATATGATGGAGTTTGAACTTTTCAAAACGAGTAAATGGTTTTGACTCAAAAAAGACCCTATTGACAACTTTAGGACTTAACATGATGGTGTTTCGAAATATGTTAATTTTTGAACATCAAAAGGGTTATTCGCAAATGGACGTCGATGGTTGTCCCTATTGATTAGGAATATGACACGTGAATGGTCAGTCGAGGTTGGGAATCTGATCGGGCATCTCTGTTTTTGCCCTTGCAGAAGAGAAGATGTACAAGTAGATCAATTAGTCTGGCCAAAATCAAATGTGAGTTGAGGCCTGAAGATTTTCTGTCATTTGCTTTGGCAATACTTGAGACGCCATTTTGCTTAGGAGAGTTTCATGCCTCTCTTTGTTTTGTTATCTTTGTTTTTGACAATCAAGTAATCATGTAACAAACAAGACATGCTTCTCATTGATTCATTATCCTTGCTTTTGACAGTCAGGTGATCCTATAACAAACAAGAGGGAATGTGTTAATCATGAACTCTTTCAAGAGTCGAATAACTGGAATCGATACAACTTTACCCTTCACTGGCTTGCATATGATTGGGTGAACCTGAAGTGAGAAGGGGGACGCGAAGTCCTATGTCCCTTGTTTCGTTAGGTCAATTATTCTCTGAATTGGCTCTTGGATGACATGTCTTTTTACACGAAGCCAGGTAAATTTGATGTGGGTCATTTCCATATACTAGCTTGGCCAATATTGATTTGCCTAACCATCAAATTTGGCTCTTGAATCCTGGTGCTTCCTGCCAATAGGGGGAATATGTCAAAAGTGAATTCAAAGAGGGGGGAGTATTGGAAATGATACCAAATTACTCTTCTCCAAAGTTTGTATTTGCTGACTCCTGATGATGTTTGAATGTCGATGACAGCCTTTTCGTCTTGGCATAGTTTGACATTTCTTTCTATTGGCCTTCCTCACTTGTGACCATATATGCATGATTGCTGGTCGTTGATTCATCTTCAACGCCTTCCTTCTATGGAATTTCTCCTTCTGTCTTTAAGGAAATTACTTCTTGGGAGAGCATGCGTCTAGAGCACGAAGTGAGGTTTCTAAGCCCGTAGTCATCATTTGAAATAAGGGGCTAGAGACTGTCTCATCTGTCTAGATTTCCTCCCTGTTGACAGTGGTCACTTCAAAGGAAGAGAAGAAATTCCTTTTCTGCGCTACTTGGCTTGTCGAAGCCGGAAATCCCATTAATGAAACCGTAGCATTTAGTTGCTCGGGCACGTTGAGGGAAGAAGATGCTGCTCCGGCTTGAGAAGGAGTTGGGCAGGAGCGAGGTGGAGTGTACAGAGCTCTTGGGGATGGCTTGATTTCAACCGTATGCTTGTACCTATTACATCCTATCTTTCATTTCCTATAAATAGAAGAGAGAGGACATCATTTCCAAAATTATATTCGGAGAATAAAACTTACCTTCTTTGAAGTGGGATGATCTTTTATTTGCCCCACCGTCTTCTTGGCAGGGTGTTTTTGAATTTTGCGAGTTCACCTGATGTGCTTGCTTCAAATGCCCCCTGTCACACTAAGTCAAAGGGGACGGGAATGATCTTCTGAGACATGAAGTGAGTGAGTCAGAGAGACAAACATGATTAAATTAATCATCTTGTTTTAACAAAAGCTTTTGGGTGATGAAATATTTTTTATTTTTAAAATACGTCTTTAGGGAGAAAAAGCATGAGGAAGCCCAGCCCTCAGTATTCTCCTTGGATGATATTTTCTTTTCATGGTTGGATAACATCACCAGGCTGGTTTGGAGTACCGCCTCATGTTCTTAAAACAAAATATTACAACTGTACAATAGAGTACTTGGAATGGAAAATACAACCGTAGCACACTAGATAAGATGAGAAACATTAAATTATAAAAACAAGTAAACCCATGAAAACTCCTGTGTAAAGGAGCGCTTTGATAGTGCTGGTCTTGAAGCTAAGCGTCTTTGAATTCCTCGCCTTCAGTAGAATCGAAGTATTCGCATGCGATGACTACCTCATTGAAGCTACGGAAGCATAACCCATGCAGCCAACAACGCTGCTTGCAGGACAGAACTTCTATGAACTGCTTCATTAACTCCTCTTTAGCCAGTTGAGGGTGGGTTTGCATCATGAAAGCCCTCCACCTCCCTGCGTATGCTCGGAAATCCTCCATTGTTCTTCTTCTGAAGTGAACCAAGTTCTCACAAGGTAGTTCAGTTCCGATCTGGATTTGGTACTAATGCAAGAATGTGGAAGTCAACTCATTCCAATCCTTTAGAAGATAAATGTTTGCTATGATAAACCATTGCAATGCAGACCCCGTAAAAGTTTCTTGGAATGCCTGAGTTGTGAACGACATCGGGCCATAGTACCGACTCATTCCCGCATGGAGATACTACAAGTGGGCCACGGGACAAGCTGTGCCGTTATACTTGCGGAGATTGGGTATCCACATTTCTATGGGGCTCATGATCCTATGAGGGCAAGACGGGCTTGATGTATCTTGGTTAGGCCCTTTGGTTTTCCCACTTTGCATATCTATTGTAGTGGTGAATTTTTCTGTTTCAGGGAAGTTGGATTCTACCGAGATTACCCCATTGCTTTCTTCTTGGTCAAAATTTCCGAATGAGGATAAAGTATTGAAGCTATCCTCATGGTCAGAGGACAAGCTTAGTACTTCGTTAGGATCATAGCGGATAAAGACGTATGCTTCCTCTTCTGACGGGCCTTCATCCCCGAATGAGAGTAGGAAACAGTTATATTATGAATCGTCAGTTTCATTGTCGAAATAACGCTGGAAGTCCTTGGGATTGTATTCTAGGGCCGGGAAGTCTTCAGGGTTGTACTCTAGATGATGGTAGCCTTCAAAGTTGTATTCTTGGGAATGCTCGAAACTTTGGTGCGGTGGCTCATCGGCAAATGCTGAATTGATCTGCTTAGGCTTTCTTTTCTTGGTCCCTGGTCCAGATCTTTTGAGTAGGGCCGTTCGTTTTGCCAGCTCGATTCTGTCAAGGGAAGTGAAGGACATTAGAGTTTCACTGTCTGATTCACTTTCTAGGTTGATAGGGGTTGGTATTCTTTGGACCCTAGCTCTTGGAGTAAGCTTGGGGAGTTGTCCAGTCGTGCCCCGGTCTTGAACAGGCTCTGTGTCTTTGATCTCGTACAAAGGCTCCTTGCCTTTCCTAGTGGGAAATTTTCCAGTAACAGGGTGTTGTTCAGCTACCCATTTATCATGCAAGGCTTTATTGACATGCTATTCTCCTATCTCAGCGACTAACGGTTCCTCGTGCTCCGCGATCATCAGCTCTTCGTAGGGCAAGGCTATGTCAGGGTTGATGTCAATATCATATTCTTGGTGAAAAACATGAATTAGTTCCCTCCAAGTTTTAAGGGGACTAATCTTCCTAACAATGTACCACCGCAAGGCAGGGCCAGTTAAGCTTGATTGGTATGATTGAATCATCCTTTGAACCAGGTAGGCCTGCAAGTAGGTCTCTGGGCGAGAGGTATTAGCATACATTTCGCATTCAGGTGCTTTGAGTTTTTCAGGGATCTCAATGCTTGTATAATTGGATATGTCCATGGGATTCTGCTCCTGCAGCTGGCTTAACTTTTTCATGATCTTTTCAAACTGTCTATGGTACTGGCTATTTTCTGGCAAATTTGCAGGTGTCATGACGGTGTTTGAGGCAACTATAGAGTTGGGCTCAGCTTGAGTGGATTTCATTTGTCTTAAGAGTTGTCGAAGGACAATGGACATATGTCCTACGCCGTCTTCAATGTTAATAAGGCGATTTTGTATATCATTCTGATTGGGCCCAATTGTATGAGGCCATTCGCGAGCAATTGGTGGCCGGCGATTCATAGTTACCTGCTTGTTGCGAAAACAATGAATGAGCACGACAGTAAACAAAGATTGACCCATGGCAATGGTCTAACTGCTTTTTTATTTATCAAAAGAGGATTTGTAGACTGCCAACTCCTAACACTTTAAACTTGAAATTGAAATGACGAGATGAAATACTAGATATTAAACAAAAGTCCCTAAACAATGGGACAAAACTTTCACACTATTAACACTAAGGGGCACATGATTGCCAATTTATATGCGACGGGGAGTCTTGTGCTTGCGCAGAGGCTTGCTTCCTTGGACCGGCTCTGAAGTGTGCATCCAGTCCATTCCCAAATCCCTCTCCATGAGCTCTGCTTGCTCGTGCTGGCTGCTCTCGCCGATTGAGTGAGGGACTGATGGCTTCCATCCTGTCGGGATACAATGATTGTAGATGTAGGACATGGAGGCGTGGTGGGCTTTTTCTTCTCCCTCAAGGCCTTCAGGTACCACGATCCTTTTACGATGGCACTTGTTCCATGCTTCTTCATAAATGTCAACCATGTATTCAAAATTTTGAATGAGTGAAGAGAAGTGGAGGGGTCCTCTTCTTGAAAGATGGCGGGATCTCTGAAGGGCTCCATCTTTGTCGTGCCACCCGTTGTGGGAAATAGGAAAAAGCACCGGTGAGGCCGAGCAGCGGAATTGGATGGCGGCGCTTGAAAGCAAAGCGAGCTCTCTTTTCATAAAACCAACCAGCACACCATTGGAATGCCTCAAGAGTCGGGTCTCTTAGGAAATTTATCCAATTTAAACAGCTTTGATTGGGAATGTATGGTCCTAAAACCATAAATTTTTGTAATGGATTTTCGAAGTCATTCATTCCGGATGATCTCATGAAGCCTTGGAATTCGCTTAGGTGAGAAAAGAACCAGACTTGTAAAATTTCATGAGAGGCTCGCATGATTTTCTCTGTGTTGTCTTTAAAACGATTAAAGGACAATAATGTTTCAGTTAAAATCATATTGACATAATTTTGCCCCCTCAAGATTTGATCAACTATCCATGCCATCTTAGGACTTATGACATTTCTTTGATGGGGGAAAATGATGAACCCAAAAAAGCCCAGGAGGAAAATCTCGCTTTTTTGGGTCATAGGCTGATTTTGAAAACATGCATTCATGAATTTTAGTGGGCATGTATTATGGTTGCCTTCAAGAATTTGTCTCATGACATGGATTTCAGTTCCTAAAAGTCGCGCTAACCCTTGCCACGGGAGGAAGCCTGTCGATGGCCTAACAAGCTTTTTCTCGAGAGGCATTCCAGTGATGATGTTGTATTCTTCAAGAGTTTGGGTTAACTCAAACCCACCAAACATAAAAGTAGTCGTCTTCAAGCACCAAAAATGTGCCATGGCCTGTATGACTTCGGGACGAACAGTGATTTGAATCAACGATAGGAGATGACCGATTTTGGCTTTCACGCGCTCTTGGGCAAGCTGATCCAATTGACCCCACCATCGAAGAGTTCCGCCTTAGGAGAGCGATTTTGGCTTTCACGCGCTCTTGGGCAAGCTGATCCAATTGAGGGAATGAAGCAGGGATGGATATCATCTTTCCCCATCGCACATAAACTGGAATTTGAAAAGCTTATCCTAAATTGCCATGGGCCAAAATAAAAGACTGAGTAAAAATAAAGAAATCACTTTGCTTTTAAAGAAAAATGGCAAGCACAAAGACATGCGCATGGGACGTGCGGCTCGATTTCTAACTCAGAAGGCTTGATGAAATTAAAAAGGTATCCGCCCGTCGCAGTCTCGCGTTAGCAGCATACCCCCTAACCTCGGCTAAGAAATTCGGGGAAAAGAAACGCAACCTCTACATCGCAGTCTCGCGTTCGAGGTCGTATCTTTCTTAACACCATCCTAGAAATCCTATGGCGGCCCGGAGTCCGGCGGCCGGGTTGTGTGTGTCATGTGTAATGCTAAAACATTTAAGGATACACAGCAGTTTATAATCACAAAACATTTTATTTTAACAGAATAAAACTTTAAGTTATTACCCTGCACAAAAGAAAAAAACCAAGTCGGCAAGGCATTTAAACAAAGATAAAATGACCTAAGTCCTCAAAGTTCCCGGCGGAGTCGCCAAGCTGTCGCGACCTCTTTTTCTCGGCGCCCGCAATTGGGTACGAGCACCTAAGGAGGCTAATGGCTCGGCTGAAATTTTTAAGCCCGGACTCTCCCAAGTTCACCAATTCACGACTTAATGGTTTAAGTTTTTAACTTTTTGTAAATCAATTTTTAAAATGGAGTCGCTACTAATCAATTTGGGGTGGGTTGATTAGAAACCCAAGTGAAGCATCGGGAGAAATATTCACTCTGCGTAACCGAGAGAAATGAGGATCGGGGACTTGATTACATTAGTTAATCACTAATGCCCTTTCGATACCTAATCTTGTTTAAACACGAGGTTTTTTGGATGTTCAAGAGATTTTCCATGCATTTTTGGGAGGAAAAACATTTTTGAGTCATTTTTTAATTTTTTGGACACAAAATGGATTTTTTTTTTTTGGTATTTTTTGAAAAATACAAGTCTTTTTGGCTTTTTCATAAATTTTTGCTTTTTTTTTTTGGAAAATATGAATATTTTTTATTTTTTTATTTTTCGGAAAATAAAATATTTTTTAATATTTTTGGAAAATAAATTATTATTATTTTTTTTTCGAAAATAAAATATTTATTATTTATTTATTTAAAATATTATTTTATATTAAAATAATATAAAAACTGACCGGGTCGGATCCGCGGGTTGGGTCCGACCCGGGCCAGCGACCCACCCGCGGACGAGCCCGCAACCCGGGCCCGACTCAGATTTTTTTTTTTTTTTTTTTTATATTTGAAACGGCGTCGTGGCCAGGCGTTCAGGGACACCCGGCCCCGCCCGACGACCCGGATCCGATCCGACCTCGCGACCCGACTCCCTGGCGAACCCTACCCGGATCCGACCCGAATCGTGACCCGGCCTTCCGCCGCCCCCGGGATTTACGGACTCCCTACCCGGTCCTCGATCCGGGTCCGACCCGACAACCCGGGGTCGCGACCCGGAAAATCGGGAACTCTAGGGTTTCCAAATCGCGGTGCCGAGGAGGGAGAGGACCGAGGCGTAGCGGCGACGGCGGCGGCGACGGTGGCGACGGCGGGGATGGCGAAGGCGACAACGGCGACGGCGACGACGGCTAGGTCAACGGAAAACGGCTATGATGAACGACGACGCCTTTTTTACCTTCTCTCGAACGGGGACGGCGACGGCAGGAGGGCGGTTCGCGACGGTGGAGAAACGGCGAGCGACGACGGCGACGGCGAGACCTGGGCTCGGTCAAATCTGGCCGGAACACTCTCTCTCTCCCTCGGGTTCGCTCGTCAAGCTCCCCGAAGTCTCTCGGGGACCCCTCCGAGCTCACCACACCACGGCCGGCCTGAACTCGAGCTCCCCGAAGTCTCTCAGGGGACCCCAAGCCTCGGCTGGCCCCTCTCTCTCTCTCTGTGTCCGCCCTGTGTGTCCTCTTCGTCGGGGATGGAGGGCCTATTTATAGGCCGAGGGGTGGCCGGTCGACGGAGCTCGACCGTCGGTTGCCACGGCCTTCGCCGGCCGAACCGGCGTCCCATCCGACTCCAGCTGCCCCCCTGCTCCACGTGCGTCGTCGCTGCTCCTCCCCTCCACTCCGGCGTCGCGCCCCCCTGCGCGTGCACTGCAACTGCGCGAGGAAGAAGACGACCGAAGGGGGGCTGGGCCTTGCGCCTGGGCTGTGGAGGCCCACAAACGGGGCTGCTGCTTTTTTGCTTTCTTTTTCGTTTCTTTTCCGCTTTTTTCGTTTATTTATCATCCGAAAAAGATAAAACTAAATTAAATTAACTAAAGTTAAATAAAACCTAACTAATTTTAGGCGTCAACATTAATGACTTCATGTCAGCGAGGAAGATGGGATTAAAGGCCGGTGTGCAAGAACGCCAGCAAATACTTCGCCAGGGGCAACATAAACATCACGGACGAGAAGATAAAGGCCGTGAGAGAGAAGGCATTCACTGTGTTCGGGGCCATCGAGGCTTGCCTCCAGGCGAACCCTGAGACTAGTGAGTCTGTGTGGTTAATTTTTAGTAGCGTGTGGCCGGCGAGTGCCATGCTTGTTTTGTCTGGGATGATTGCCTTTTTGATATTTTCCTTTGTTTGGTTGGATTTCTGGGAGGATGTTAGTAAAGTCGTTTTGGGTCTTTTTTTTTTTTTTTAATTAGTTTGTTTTCATGAATTTGAGCCATGATGGGTGGGCCACGTGATATACTCATACAGGCACGCCAGGAATAAACTGCCATTCAATGTCATAGCCAATTGTGTCGTCCTTCTTCCCCTTTTTTGGCTCTACACTCGCTTTATTGAAACGACGATTGACAAGCCTACAGTCCATCTCTTTAGCTCACGACCGATTTCTCGGGTGGCATACCGTGGGATTTCCGCGAATCCATCTCGTCTGGGCTATGTTAGCTTTTCCAACAACAGCTTCACTGGAGAACTGCTTCGCTTTTCGGTATCTCACGGTCGATGGGAACAACTTCACCGGGCTGCTGCCCGATTGCTTGAGGGATTGTCCGGGGCTAACGGGAGTCCGTCTAGAAGGCGATCGGTTCACTGCAGATCTCACGCGTGCGTTTGGAGTTTACCTGGATCTGGTCTTTATGAGCCTCAGCAATGGTTGATTTGTCGGGAATCTCTCCGCAGAATGGGAAGAGCGCACGAATCCCACGAATTCCACGAATTGATCGATTTCGTTCAATAAGAAATGAAGGAAGAAGGCTTTGGTTTCAAAGAGAGAAGGAAGGAAAGAAGGAAGGAAGCGGCGGAGCAGCCGGCGAAGATATGAAGGGAGGCACAGTCCAGATCAATTGGCATGAGACCAAACCCGTCCTAACCCTAGATTTCCACCCCCCCCCCTCCGGCCTCCTCTCGGCGAAAGTTAGTCCATCCATATTAGGAACTTAGGATTGCTCTCAATCAAGGCGATTTTAACCTTATGGAACATTATAATGAACATTGAAAAAGATGGACATATAACTTGTTTAAGCTCTGTAGACTTATCGTACAACGAGCTGACAGGTGCCATTCCTAGTGGTCGCCTCTTCCAACAAGCATCGGAAAGCACTTTTATCGCAAATCCAGGCTTGTGTGAAAACGTGACGGGATTATCTCCTTGTGGGATGAACAGTAAATGGACCGACCATAGGGAAAAGGTCTTTATTGATGCGAGCTACTTCTGGCGACTTCAATTGCTATGATTCTAGTGCTTCAACAGCGAAACAAGGAAGTCGATGAAGTACGAGAAATCAGAGTCGATCGTATGTGAAAGGGAAGGGAGGTTCACATTCAATTACATACAACACAATTTTGACAAAGACTCGAGAATGAGCTAGCGTCGTATTTATATAAAGCAAAATTTGGACTTTTAATTTTAATGAGTTCTATTTAGGTTTCATATGAATTCCATCAAATATATCTATTTAGATTAATTTAGTACATACAACATGCTCATTAAATAACTTCAGCAATGCATCCGTGCCCCTCTCCAATACTTTTCTCCAAAAACATATGCTGTTGTTATGCATTAATATTTTCCGAATCTTCCGTTGCAGTGAGATGATTGACAAGTTTAATCAATTTCGTCTCAATGCGACGAAATTCATTAATTAATCTGATCTAACACCCATGGACATTCTCCTATATGTTCACAGGTCCGTGACTAAGACAAGATGAACTAGACAAAAGAAGAAAATTAAATAAGAAGAAAGCGTTTCTAAAAATCTACGTCGCTATACCGTTAGATAAAAAGGAAAATTAAAAAATGTTTAATGAGCAAGTGACCCGTGAGCCAATCTCGCTTGATCCACCACACCTCCACCGGACAATTAGCAGAAAATGGTTCGCAATAATATTATTTAAAAGGACTAGACACATTAAAGCAAGTGGAAAAATTCAAAATCTATAGACGTCCATCTTGATTTTCAGAGCAGCCTTTGTTGACTAAAAGTAACAAAGCCCTGTAATTACCAAACTACGTTTCCCATCTTTTTCTGCTAAATTGGATTAGTACAACATTAAGATCAATCTGTACTTTTTCTTATCGATGGAAGCTCAACAGAAACATGAAGCACCGATGTCACCCAGCAGGAAAAATTGTGCCTCGATTTTTCAAGTTTTTCTACTGCAGAGAGTTAAGCGAATATTATTTATGAGTATGAAATCGACATAATTCTTCCCGAGGCCTCTACCAACCTTAAAAATTGCTACTTTTGCGAACGGATTGAAGCGAAGTAGGACGAGATCTCAGTGGATCGCGACCATATGCAGCTAAGGGCTTGATATTTTCTATGATAGTAACACTATGTAAGAAATCAGTGAAGCTCAGCCAAGAGAGTTTGCTGAGCAAATGCTCCTGGATCAAAAGTCATGTCCATACATGAAAGGGAAATGGAATAACGTTTGGTATCATTCTAGGATGGTGCCTTCTTGACTAATATTCCATTATCATAAAGTCCAAGAGCAAGCTCATAATGCCAACTTCTCACATGTAATCAATCCTGATCCTTTCTCATAAAGGGTGGCACTAAGAATATGATTTTCTATGCAGTAGCTGCTTTTCCCATATTTCCTTCAATGCTTTTCTTCAATCCCAAAAGTTCATAAAGAAAGAGAAAGAGAGAGAGAAAAGATAAGTACATTCTTCGGGTGCTTAAGCAATACACGCTTCTTTTTCATTTGTTAACTAGCGAGAGCAAAGAAGATAAGGTAGAAGCAATAACATCGCTCTTTTGCGCCTCGCGGTATCCTAGGAAATTTCGTGGATCCCATCCCACCATCCAAGTGGTACAACCTGAACCCGAAAGTGGACAGGAGCGGAAAATAAACAGAGCGGCCTGTTCCTGCTGAAATTGATGAACTTGGCAGAGCCATCGTGCAATTCCAGGAATCAAGACTTGAAAAAGGCTAACAAAATATGGGAATTTGGCTTGACAACTTGATACTTTAGTCGACAAATTTGTTCATCATTATGATAAACTACAGTGAATAGAGCAAATCATAATGCAAAACAATTTAGGATTTCTGAATTTTTTCGAACTACCAAACATAAGTCCCTGTAATCGAATTTTGTACCAAAATCTTCGTCTAACTCAAAAAATGATAGATCAACGTCATATAAACGCTGCGGGGTCAAATTCGACTCTACCAATATTGGTAAAATACATGGAATAATTTTCATTGTATTTATGGGTTCTGACAAAAGGGGCAAGAAATCCCAAGTACAATTTGGATAGCTACATGCAGATACAGCATTTTAGGAAAAAAGAAAAAAGTAATTAGGGGTCGAGTGAGTTGTCTTCTTGGAATAATAATCACAAATGCATACAGATGCAGCCATACAGACACCCCCTGTATAATCATCCAGCTCACTAAGACCAACCTGTCTTTTCCTTTTTTTCCTTTTTCCTTTTTCATTTTCTTTTTTTGAATTGCCAATTCCAAGTTTGAGTGGGGCTCTCTGGCTTTCCTTCTTTACTTTTCAGCATCAATCATTTCATTTTGGCACTCTTCGCTTCTCTTTTGAATCCAAAAGCCAGCCGGAAGAAGAGAAGGGAAATAAATTTTCTAAATCCATTATAATTATGCCAATTCGATTCTAAACTTTTCGTGATTGTGTCAATTCAATCTATTCGGCCAATTTTGATTGGCTAGCAATGATGTGGACACTGGCTATTTGGCCAACACTGACGTGACGATTTTTAATATTTTTTTAATAATTTTTTTTTAAAATTTCCTTTTATTTTTTTCTCTTCTTGATTCTTTTGCTTCTTTGACGAGTCTTGTCGACCACGAGTGATGCCTCGGGACCGTGCACGAGGCGGTTTCACCCAAATCTAGGCTAGGCCATGATGAGATTGGCCTCGCTCGAATATGGTGCCAATGCCGATATGAATAACTTTTACAATTTTTGCAAATTTTTTTTTCCTTTTTTTAGTTTCTTTTCTTTCATTTTTTTTTCTTCCTTTGTCCCTCCATTAGTATGTGGCCCTAGCAAATCCATGCCCTTGCTAGCTAGCGAGGGCATCTCGGCCCTTGCATGCCCTTGCTATCAATCATTGAAGCCATGGACTAGCCAACGGCTGGTGAAGGGGAATAAGAAAAAGAAAGAAGAAAAATATAAGAAAAGAAAATGAAGAAAATGAAAACATGAAAAAAAGAAAAAAATTGAGAATTTTTTTTTTTTAAATTACAAAAATTGTCCACCTAAATACCAGTCATGTGCCATAGGATGGCTATCATCTACGTCAACAATTTTCAGTCAAAATTGATCGAAATGACTATATTGACAAATCATCAAAATGTTTAAAATTAAATCAACTAATTTAAAAAGTTTATAACTCAATAGATATTTGTATAATGGGATCCTTCTTATTTTTTTGTAGTTATCTACGTTCACTGTCGAATAAATAGGTCAAGAATCACTTTAGAGTTATATTCTACGAGTCAAAACCAACCAGCTTTGAAATAAAAAAATCGGAGATCGGAGGAGGAAAATCACATATCCAGACTTTATCACAATTCTCCTTGAGTTGTGTATTGCAATTCCTTTTTATCTCGTCGTTTGACTAGACTTCTGCGCCCGCTGCTCACTAAGATTATACCCCGCCACGAATCAAACACCAAAAGTCTTTTTTTTTTTTGGGGTCGAAATAACGGAAACTATATTCAAGAGATAAACTTAGTACAACCTGCAGCTAGTGCATCAGCACATACAAGATCGATCGGATAAAAAGGGGGAAAGACAGCCCAGTTCTGGTACAACATGGTCCGTTTGTGGGCCTTTGCAGCCCAATCGGCTACCACATTTGCTTCGCGTCGACAATAGGTTAGAGTGAGATTAGGGAAAAGGCAATGCAAAGAGGCAGCTTCGGAGAACAGAGACCTCTCCTCCCATGGCGGCTGTCGTTGTCCATTCAAAGTCTCGACAAGGAGCAGACTGTCTGATTCAACGAGCACAGTCTCTTAAGATACAGGCGGTATTTCTGCACCATATTATTGTACAGTTAGATGGTACTGAAAAGAACTACAATAGATTATGTAGCACAGGAAAAATGTAATAAATCTAGTAAAATTCAGGATACCTGAAGGTGGCTAGCAACATTTTCTCTTGTCAGCCCAGGAACATTCATCAACTCCAGTATTTTCTTCGGAACAGCCCCTGCATTCATGAGTCAAGACATATTTTCAGAATGGAAGAGATGACAAAGGAAAAAAAAAAAACAGGGGTAAATGGTAAATCCAAGACTCAGTTAAAGTTGATTATAAATATTTCAAGGACACGTGGTGGTGACAGGGATCATATAAGAGCTCAAAGGAAATTAATTCACAACTACACCCACTAAACCAGCAACTCTTATATCTTGCAAAATGGGCTCATTGTACTCCAGGAAACATTTTGTGAAAGAGAATGAAAAATTCACAGATCAAACAGCTTCCTTGGAGGGATTTCATCAACTTGGAGTTTTCTTGAGACCAAATGTGGTTTGTTAAAAATAAAAGTCTCATTGATGTCAAACTATTTTTCCACAAGTCATTCATTTGCCATATCACATGAATGTGATTTTCATTGAACATGAGAAGTTCCATTTCTGCGTAGGCGATAATAAATTGGGTGATTTGAATATGACACGTATGGTAAAAGTATTGCTTTCCCTAGACCAGAGATATTGTAATACAATCTAGCATAGTCTTATACCCAAAGAACCAAATTAATCCGTGTTTGGGTGTTTCAATGCCCATGCTGAATTCTAAATGCTCCCATAGCTAAATGTGAGGATAAGCACCATGATGCATCGTCTCTTTTTTGTAAACATTGAAGGGTCATTCACCTTGATATTATTTTAACTAAATGATGACCCTAAGTAGCCAAGTATGGATGATGGATGCGCATAACGGGACCAGTTAGTAAAATAACTTTAGAAGGCGTCAAAGTAATGAGTTCATACTGTCGATTCCGAGCTGATTAACAGCGGACACAAACTGTTGGTGAAGCTCAACGGACCAAACTACTTGTGGCTTCTTCAGCGTCGATGAATCATCCCTTTCTTCTGCATCATCCTCCTCTTCCTTCCTTTTCTTTCCACTTTTCCAGCTTCCTTCACTTGCTGTAGATGAGTAATCCACATCTTCCAAGTGTTTCTGCGGCCGATCTCCATCTTCCACACTTCCACATTGCTCCGATTCCTTCCATTCGTTCTTCCTCTTCCTAACCACGTGCTGCCATATGTTCTTCAATGCCTCGATCCTTATCGGTTTTATCAGATAATCACAAGCACCATGGGTCACGCCCTTCATTACGACCTGCTTCCCGTCGTCGGTGGACATCACTGTTCAATTGGATAAGCCAGGTAACCAAAGTAAATCAATCATTTTTCATTTAACATGCGTTTGGCATATCCATTTTCAGGCCATCAGAATTCAAATGGAGTACATACTGATTACAGGTAGATCCATTTCGAGCCCGATGTGTTCAAGAAGTTTGAAGCCATCCATGTCCAGCATGTGAACATCACTCAACACAATGTCAAATCCATTTTTGTTATCTCGAAGCGTGGATAATGCAACATCTGACCTACTGCTTGTTGTCACTGAAATATTCCAAAACAGAAACAATCATGAATCAGCCAGAACCAAGCACTAAGTACTGTAGGACTTCAATTCCTGAGAGCTCGAACAAGCACTCGAACTTCTCACCAGCGAATCAACTTCTAGAGGCGAGAAATTAACCATAGAAAGCTAAAAACCTAACTCATCATACCATTCCTAACTGGAAAGAGAAAGAAGAAAATGCAAAAAGGGCAACAATTTATAGCTGTAAGGACTCGAAACTCGACGCTAATCCACAATTTTTCAAAGAAATGACAAAAGTAAACCCTCACTTAAAAGTAGGGAAACAAATTCATGAATTCGAATCCAATTTAACGACAAAGCGAAATCTCTCAGAATCCACAAACGAATTGAGCATCATGCACACAGGACAAGAACATCCCATCAATCTACCTTGATACTGGCATGTCTTGAGCATTTTCTCCAAGATCCTCAGACAAGTCGGATCGTCATCCACCACGAGGACCCGCAGACCCGCCGGGAATTGATTGGAGACCCCGTCCCCGGCCTTCCAAGAGCAGCTCGAAGTCAACGTTGACATGGATCCTCTCCCGCTGTCCCTTCTCAGATTGGGGGCAGAGCAGGATCAAGAACTCGAGAGTTGGTTTTCTCTCTTTCGACCCCCAAAACCAAGAAATCCTCACATCCTCGAGCTGGGGGGCAATCAAGAAAGCAGTACCTGTTAAGAAACAAAACCAGAACAGAGAAGCTGATAGAAGCGGAGGAGCTGAGCTGATAGAAGCAGAGGAGCTGAACAAAGCAGCTGAACAATCCAAAGCAGAGCAAGCTCGAAGTAAGCTGAAAGCTGAGCTGGCAATCCTTGTGAAGGATCCGGTTATACAACAGATTAAAACCAGGAACAGAAGCTGATCAAGCTACTGAAGAAGCTACACGTGTGCCAAGATCAATCATTCTGTTAATAAAAAGTTGTTAAATCTGTTGTAAAGGAAGTTCGGGAAGTTAAGCTTTAATATAAAAAGGTTTTAAAGAGAACCGATGAAGGAGGTGTAATTGATTTTTCAAAGAACTCGAATCTCTTTGATCTCTGATTTCTCTCAGTCTTCGTTAAAGTTCTTTCTCTCTGTTTCTTTGTTTTTTCTTCATATATTGGAGATTTGTAAGATAGAACGAGAAGAGGAATGAACAGATGTTTGAATGAAGTTTGCGGTTGATTGATTCAGCAATTACAGAGTACAGAATTCTTCTCAGTACCCACTTCATTATCTGAAAAACCCAGTTGAGGAAACTTTTAGATAAGTAAGAAATTCGAGAAATCGCTTGGTGGGTGTCGATCGTTCGAGGGGAAGAAACAGATTTCTGTTCCAAGAACGAAGCACGAAGGACCTACGAACTGATTGCCGAGTTCAAAACCGACTCGGCAAAACAGATAAAAAAGGGGAGAGAAAATCTTGGGAGGGCGTTGATGCGGGAAAGAAATTTCAGGAGAATTCGTTGCGGGATTGAAAAAGAATACAGAAGAGACAGGGTTTGCTCTGCTTCCTCCCAGTTCGATTTCTGCTTTTGTTTTTGTTTTTTTTTAGGGGGGGATTTTTTTATTTTTTATTTTTTTATTTATTAACATCACTTTTAGCATAAGGTCGGAGGTTTTTTTTTTTTTAATTCAGAAGGTGGGTCATTCCTATCTCTTGGAGTGAGACTGATTGGAGTGAGGTCAACAAAGATGGGTTGCTCCTTATCATCAAACCGAAAGACAAAGCTGCTTTAGGTGCATAATTGCTGGTAAAACTTGATTATATTTTTTGGCCTTTTGTACAGCTGGCGAAGAAAGAGCAGCTGCAGCAGAGAGCGAGAGAAGGAGAGAGGGAGAACAGGGTTAACAAAAATGTAGCTTGGATGCGCCTTTTTAGCGAAAATTTATCACTGAAAAGTATTTTCAAAAAAATTTAATTCCAGGGAAATTAAATAATTTTCTGGTGTTCGTTCGTGCCAAAACATGCTGGAGAAAAATTAATTTTATGGTGTTTGATAGCAAGTGAATCCACTAATATGCGTTAATAAAGTCTAATTTAGGCTAATTTAATCTATAAGAATTAGCAAAAAATTAGGATAAATGATTTCTTACCGTAAACAGAAGTTTTTTTTTTCCAAATATAAATTTATTATTTTCAATCCACAGAAAAAAAACTTTTGGTAGATTGAATAATTTTCTATCATCTAAATATTGAAATATGGAAAAAAATTTCCATCAACTAAATGGGCATTTGGTTTTTAAAAACTTGTGATTGTTTGTTTCTTGAAAAACAAAAGGCGAAAAAGTTTGCTTGATAGCTAATTGTACGATGTCAAAAGAATTCTGCCACGTAATAAGTTAATATCCTCCATCACAAACATTAATCTTCCCAAATTGTTAACTTAGATGCTGTCTTTTTTGTTGACCCTTGTCATATATCAATCAACTAAGGAGGATGTCATGTCCTGATTTTTTTAAGGGCAACGTCAACAAATAATATTGGATATAAGAGGTGAATTAACGAAAATATGATAGTATAATTACACTTTATTTGCACATAATGTATGTAGCCGATACAAAGACGTTATCATATAAGATCAGCCTCATGGGACACCAATTCCATAGTATTTGCTTTTGATTCATGCGATAAGTGTTGATTTCGCTTTCTGGGGATCAAATCGAATGTTAATGACTTCATGTCAGCGAGGAAGATGGGATTAATGGGTGACGGAAAGTGGAGATTGAAGAACAGGGAAGAGAGACTTGAGAGGCCGAGACATAGACCAGGGTCCGCGTGCACGTGAGAGCAGACCTGGCACGTGCGTGAGTGGCCAAAACCTTTTGTTGTTTCTATTATTAGCCACAAAATTGCTTATCCTAAAGTTTGAGCTTTCTCTATTTCCCAATTAGCTCTCGACCAAGCTTTTTCACCACTTCAATCCAAAAATCATCGCGATCAATTCCGCTTTTGGCCTGGGTGCTTTATTTGATGACAATTTAGCGATTGTCTTGTTAACACATGCTCTAAAAGAATTTCAGTTGGGAACAATTCATTCATCAAATGCAACTCCAGCAAGGTGGTTAACTTTACAGAGATCCTTGTTTTACCCGTTCCGACCTACAATGCTCCTGATGACCCTTCCAAAACCTGACTTATTGAACCTTTGCTAAGTAAACTTTAGGGTGTCAAGTATCAAGGGCTATCAGACATTTGGCCTTCAAAGGGATTTTTATCAAGGAAGAGTGAACGACCAAAAATGTGTCTGTCTGAGTTGACATTGTATGTTGGTTTGATCCATTAGACCAAAACCACATGTGCACATGTGAAATATCTCAATAACATTAGATCTGAATTCATCGCTTGCACAATAATTTATATTTATCAAATGAGCAAACGAGATTGTACGGTCTTGTACATCATTAACATATTAGACAAATTCCCCGTTGCTTATGGGGCGCGTGGGTGGTGTATCTATCTCTTGGACTTATTAAATTAAGTAAAGCATGTGTTAGAGGAAGAATCTTTCATCCAAGGAAAACCATTAAAACAATGCTTGAACAATTTGGTAGATCTATATCCTACAAAATGATTTTCATTGTTCTAAACATGCACTCTCATCTAATGATCATCCAATGTATTGTGTAGCTTTTTTTTTTTTTTTTGATAACCGAGGATCTGCCAGGCCCGCCTTTTGCTTACGCTAATCGGCAACCCACGGCCCATACGGTGCCCGAGATGGCACCTCGGACCAAGCGTCACTACCTCGCGGGAGATTAGCACGGACCCCACCACCATGGGCTACTAAGACGCTAAGCGGCTGCGGGTTTGAACTCTTGACCTTAGCAATGGGGGAGAAACTCTCAACTAGCACAGCCACCTACTGGTGGGTTGTATTGTGTAGTTTTTTATAGACTCTACCGGGCCAAAAAAATTCTGCTCCTTGCACTTTTATACAATCATCATCATCATCATCATGAGAGTAGATCATCTCTTTGAATTATGATCTATATATAATCTCTCTCTCATTGATCATTTAAATACCTACCCATGTAGAAATGTAGGAAGATCCTAGCTAGGATTAATTTATATAGTTACTCCTTTATGCTTTCATAGTCGGCAATCCACAAGTGATTTGATATTGGTCTGAATGTTAGCGTGCTTTCAATTTATGTGGGATCTAAAAACAAATCACACATACTTCTTGGTTGTTGCTACGACAGTGATGGACTCTTTTAGATCGTGCACTTTTGATGCACATGTATAGATTTTACCAAATACGATTCCAAGTAAATCAAAAAAAAAAATAAAGTTGATGTCCAAAGCTAGAGGAGCAAGGCAAAAAGAGCCATTTTAGACTATCACTAGGTTGATTATTTAATCCAAGCCCTATTCATGTCAATAAATAATCTCAACACTCGGTTTCGAATTTGTTTTACTAAAATCTGGCTTTTCGCCTTTATTTATTATGTGTCATGCCGTAGTATCAACTGGCATGTTATTCTTGTATGACTATTGATAATAATCTATCATAGGTTTTTGAAACTCATACTCCCATTTAAGGTAGAGATCTGATCTATTTAAAATGATATATTCCAATAAATTTGGAGAAGGAACACGTTACCGACAACAACATCGATATTATTAAAAAAAAGAAAAGAAGAAGAAGAAGAACATAGGATCCTTTCTTGAAAGAACTTGTCCTAATAACATTGAAGGATGACTTCATCATGGGATGCATGGTGGAGAAATAAGGCCCACAATAATTCAATTAAAGCTAGAGCACGTGATGTTTGTTGAATTTTTACTTTCGTAAACAATTTTAGTCACATGATGGGATAAAGGTGCAACCACACTTGTCTCTTCTTTAATTCTTTTCTTTTTTTATTTTTACTCTTCAGTTTGAGATTTATATTTATTGATACTTAAATTTTGACTAAACATCTAAAATTAAAATTATATAAAAAATTTGGAAACAATTTGACCCTAATAAAAAGGATTTTCACATCATATAAGCATTAATATTATTTTCATTTTAAGTTTTATTTTCGTTTGATTTTCTATTATTTAACCCTATTTAATATTATTTATGAAAAAAGGGCCCACGGGGGCTGGGCCTTCGCCTTAGCCCCCCCTCTTTTCTCCTTTCTTCCCCAAGTGGGCCCAGGCCCGGCCCCTCCTTCCTTCTTCCCGCTTCTTCCTCACGCCAGAGAGGACGGCCGCAGCAGAAGGAGCAGAGCAGGCGCAAAGCAGAGAAGGCGGCGGTGGAGGCGACGGGTGATGTGATGCTGGTTCAGCCAAGGGGGCCGGTCGGCGCGCGAAGGACCGGCGGCAGAAGCGCCTCCGCCGACCGGCCTTCTCAGAAGGCCAGAGGTCGAGGAGGAGGGAGAAATCGGAGGGGGTCAAGTACGAGGCGAGAGGGATTCGGATCCGAGGAGAGAGGGCCGCGAAAGAGAGACCCGTGAGTTGAGAGAGAGAGAACGCGACTGAGAGAGCCGCTGTTGGCCTCCACTTCCGAACCAAAACTGATGATCTGCCGCCGCTCCTTGTCCACTTCGAGGCCATGGTAAGGTCCCCGTTCGGGCCGTCTTGGTTTTTCCCGATTTGGGGTCGGCTTCCCGAGGATCCCGGCTAGGAGACGAGCGAGGCGGACGGACGTAGCCCGATCTATCGAGCTCGTCCGCCGTCCGACGCCGCGAGCAGGGTAGGGACGCTCGGCCGACCGCGCTTTTTTGTGCCCATGCCCTGTTTCGGGCTCGCCGGACTGGGCTGCTGCTTTCCGGTTCATGTGAGTTTCCGGCCTTATTTATGGCTGGATCTTATGGCTACATGGCTCCTGGTAAGTTAGATGATTGAATCTAATAGAACATTTCGCAGGTACAAATGGTCTCAGATCGATAATTTGCATTCAAATAATTCTAACGGAACTTTTAGGATTCTGCGGTTTTGAAAAGTGGTTTGTAGTGTCATTCAAATTTGGAATTTGGGTACAACTTGACATTATGATCATGACCTTGATTCATTCTTCTTCTTGAAAAATAAAATTAGTAGTAACTCTGCGGTTAATGGACAAATCGAATTTGGATTCATTTAATAATTCTAACAATAAGAAGAGTAAGTATAGATTATGAAAAGTGGTTTGTTTTAAAAGTATCACAAAAATTTGGAATTTGTGGACAACTTGCCAATGTGAGCAAAACCCTGACTTGTGACACTAGAGAATGATGGGAAGCATCCAATGAATGTTCTTTCTTCCCTACAAATGACACAAACGTCGACATTATTGAAAGACTCAAATGTGCTACTGAAGGATGTGCTTGACCCACGGCTTCCTCCTCCGACCGGCCAACTAGCCGAGGAAGTGGTATTCGTGGTCATAGTGGCACTAGTGTGCACAGGGACGAGTCTCGATTCGCGACCTACCATGCATTTCGTCAAGCAAGAATTATCCACACGCACTCAAGCTTGCTTGCCTAAGCCATTGGGTTCTATTAGAATATTTTAATAATAATTTAGCGACTCCCTCAAGGTTGTCTACATTCAAAGATCTCTCGCATGCTAACAAGTATCATTTGGGCTCGAGATCCATGCCTTTTGTCCTCTTTCTTTATTTTGATTGCGTCGCATTAACATGTGATGTCAAAGAGGACATTTGCCGACATTCCTTGATAAGGCTAACGTGGGAGCTGACTGCAGTTCTGTGTCTCGCAGCTAGACAGTTTAACTCGGTGGAGCACCAGTCGAGAAGCTGGACAAGGAAAGCTCGCGCATGCGTACGCCATCGTTCAGGGCAACGCGCTAGAGAAGATCCCGAACGAGATCAAGTTCGAGGCGGGTCCAGACAGAGAGTGTGTATGGCCAAGAACATGAGCAATTACTTCGCCACGGACCAGCAAAGAGAAGGCCATGGGAATGTTGAAAGCCATAGAAGCCCATCTCTTGCAAAAACTCTGATGCTTACGATTGAGTTGTTGTTACATGTTGGCTGGATCTTTCTATCTCCCACCATAATTTATGTCTCTTTCAAGAAAAATAACAATCGAGACTGAACCGTAACTATGTTTTGAAGCGGTAGATATGCTGCATGCTGTCATCAAAGACGCTTGTCAAACATCTTGTAAAGATCTCGGCATTCTTTTAACAGAGTTGAAACTGCCGCGAGATTATAGATATGAATGCGCCGCTTTGCCCATCTGTCTTTGAGGCCAGATCAGAAAAGCATATCGAGGAAGAGAACAGTTGACTCAAGAAGGGACGGTCAACTTTTTCACATATGAATTTTCTGCATTTGACACGCAGTTGTTACTTCACATTCGTATTTTTAAGTCTTGAGATTTAACAAAGACTTTGGCGTGGAAAATCATTCGCGATTCACATGTGACGGAATGGCACGCGATCGGAAGCTTCAAAGAGATGAGAAAAAGGTGCTTGATGGAGACTTAGAAATGAGTTAAAGTAGTATATATATTTAATCGATTTTGGACGTTTTATTTTGTGAGGTTCATATGGGTTCCACATGAACCTATCAAATATAGCGATTTAGATTAACTTAGTACATATACCACAATTTTGATGAAGAAACATAAATGAGCTAGCGTCATATTTATATTAAGTGGAATTTGGACTTTTAATTCTAGTGAATTCAATATGGATCCTATGTGAACTCATCAGATTTGGCAATTTAGATCAATTTAGGACATACAACACACTTTTGACAAAGACTTGGAAATGAGTTAGGGCCTCATTTTTATTTAGTAGAATCTAGACTTTTAATTCCAGCGAGTTTTATTAGGTCCCACATGAACCCACCAGATTTAGCGATTTGGGTTATTTAGTACATACGACGTAATTTGATGAAAGAGCACTATATTTATATTAAGCTGATTTGAACTTTTAACTTTAGTAAGTTTCCTATGGATCCCACATGAACCCATCAAATTTAGCGATTTAGATTAACTTATTATATACAAAATACAATTTTGACGAAAACTTAGAAATGACATAGCATTGTATTTATATCAAGGAGAATCTAGACTTTTAATTCAAGTGAGTTCCACATGGATCCCACGTGAACCTGTTAGATTTAGCGATTTAGATCAATTTAGGACATACAACACACGTTCGATAAAGACTAGGAGATGAGCTAGGGTCATATTTATATACAAAACAATTTTGACAAAAACTTAGAAATGACATAGCATCGTATTTATATCAAGGAGAATCTAGACTTTTAATTTGAGTGAGTTCCACATGGATCCCACGTGAACCTATTAGATTTAGTGATTTAGACCAATTTAGGACATACAACACACGTTTGATAAAGACTCGGAAATGAGCTTGGGTCATATTTATATACAACACAATTTTGACGAAAACTTAGAAATGACATAGTATCGTATTTATATCAAGGAGAATCTTGACTTTTAATTCGAGTGAGTTTCATATAGGTCCCACATGAACCCATTAGATTTAGCAATTTGGGTTAATTTAGTACATACGGCATAATTTTGATGAAAGAAAACCGTATTTATATTAAGTTGACCTGAACTTTTAATTTAGTGAGTTTCCTATGGATCCCACATGAACCCATCAAATTTAGCAATTTAGATTAACTTAGTATATACAACACAATTTTGACGAAAACTTTGAAATGACATAGCATCGTATTTATATCAAGGAGAATCTTGACTTTTAATTCGAGTGAGTTTTATATAGGTCCACATGAACCCATCAGATTTAGCAATTTGGGTTAATTTAGTACATACGGCATAACTTTGATGAAAGAAAACTGTATTTGTATTAAGTTGACCTAAACTTTTAATTCAGTGAGTTTCCTATGGATCCCACATGAACCCATCAAATTTAGCGATTTAGATTAACTTAGTATATACAACACAATTTTGACAAAAACTTCGAAATGACATAGCATCGTATTTAGATCAAGGAGAATCTAGACTTTTAATTAGTGAGTTCCACATTTATCCCATGTGAACCTGTTAGATTTAGAGATTTAGATCAATTTAGGACATACAACACACATTTGATAAAGACTCGGAAATGAGCTAGGGTCATATTTATATACAACACAATTTTGATGAAAACTTAGAAATGACATAGCATCGTATTTATATCAAGGAGAATCTAGACTTTTAATTCGAGTGAGTTCCACATGGATCCCACGTGAACCTGTTAGATTTAGCGATTTAGATCAATTTAGGACATACAACACACATTTGATAAAGACTCGGAGATGAGCTAGGGTCATATTTATATACAACACAATTTTGATGAAGACTTGAAAATGAGGTAGTGTCGTATTTATATTAAGGGAATCTAGACTTTTAATTCTAGTGAGCCCATTAAATTTAGCAATTTAGATCAATTTAGAACATGCAGCACACTCACCAAATAACTTATGCTCGGAACACTATCTAAATTTAGTGATTATTTTTAGGAAAACATTTTCTAAATTATCTATTTTCTGCAAAATATAATGCATCTTAGTAAGAAGAAAATATGCAGTGATCAGAACCCTTCACACTCAGTCTCCCTCTCTCTCTATATATGTCAACTTCAATTCAGCCTCTTCTCTTCACTCCCAAGTCGCAGAGACCAACTTCGTCACTACTACTCAAGTCTTTCCAGATCATCACCCCCTTCTCAGTTTCAGCAACTCCGTTAGGATCCGGTCATGGGTGTCATCACTTTTCACTTCGATGTCCCGTCCACCATTCCCCCGGCCAGGATGTTCAAGGCTGTTGTCCTCGATGCCGGTAACCTCCTCCCCATCGCCCTCCCGCAAGCCGTCAAGAGCGTTGAAGTCCTCGAGGGCGATGGAGGTCCTGGGACCATCAAGTTGATTACTTTTGCTGAAGGTTAGTCCATCCGTATTAGGAACTTAGGATTGCTCTGAATCAAGGCAGGTTCAACCTTATGGAACACTATAATGAATATGGAAAAAGATAAAAATATGACTCGGTTACTTAAGATGTTTCTAACCGTTTAACTTTACACAAGTGAATATGTGACTCAATTTTGAATAGGCAAAGTCAGGCTATGTCTAAGTCAATTGTATTGGATTGCGGTCGGAACAATTGGGTCAATTCCTAAATGGCCTGATGGACACCATGAAGATTGGTGCTCGTGATATTGAAACCTGCGAGTTCTAAATGTGAATATGACTTTTTGTTACAGTGATAGGCAATCCATACAAGACAGCGAAGCACAAGGTCGAGGCCCTGGACAAGGAGAACTTCACCTACTGCTACTCAATCATCGATGGCGAAATGCTGGGCACCACCTTCGAGAAGATCACCTTTGAGGTGAAGATCAACGCGTTGCCTTTGGGAGGCTCGATGTTGAAGTGCACGAACAGTTACTTCACCATTGGCGAGGTGGACATCACCGAGGAGGAGATCAACACCCGGAAAAGAAGGCGTCCGTGATGTACGAGGCCATCGAGGCTTATCTCTTGGAAAACCCTGATGCCTACTGAGCCGATCTCTTCGCTATCTTGTATTGTTTACGTAATGTGTTAAATATGTGTGGTTGTGCTATACTGAAAAGGAGACAAGAAGAGTTTGAGTCACTCTGTTTGGAGCTAAGCATGTTGGGCTGGTGAGTGTTGTTGTTCTTGTCTTTGCTGAGAATAAGAGAATAAAAGGTGTGATAGGAATCTGGTGCAGTGGTTTTGTGGAATTTGATAAACTATGCTACATGTTTATACAAGGCTTGTAGAATGAAATTCTCTAATTTAGTAATTTTTTTTACGAGGAGAGAATTCATGAGTTACAAATGAAATGCCAAATGGCCAATAAAATACCAAACTTTGGCCTGATATTTCGAATTTGGATTAACATCTAAAGTTATCAATGTGGCACAATCTTTCATAAACCACAATACGGCAAGTACATCCCTTCTCTATGGATCGTACCAAAAGAATTAGCAAATTGCGAGAATTTACTGAGCCTGAACTTGAGCAACAACAATCTGTTGGGTGTCATGTCGCCAGAGCTTGGGAACTCGTTCACGCTACAAAACCACTAGACCTGAGCCACAATTCACTAGTAGGATCAATTCCTTCCAATTTAGCAAAGCTCACTAAATTGAAAAATCTCAACGTTTTGCATAACGATTTGTCGGGTACGATCCCAGCTACTCTCACTAGCATGAGCAGTTTAAGCTTCATGGGCTTCTTGTACAACAAGGCTGACGGGCGCAGTTCTTGGTGGTCGCCTCTTCCAACAATAACTAGGAAGTGCTTTTATTGCAAATCCGGGCTTGTGAGGAAACGCGACGGAATGTCTCCATGTGGGTCGAGCAGTAAATCGACTGACCATCGGAGAAAGGTTCTGATTAATGTGATTGTTGTGTAGGCCACCAACGGCTTCAGTGAAGAGTATTGCATCGGAAAACGTGGATTTAGAAGCGTTTACAAGGCCGAATAGGCCAGCGGCCACATCGTCATGGTAAAAAAGTGGTGATTAACCGCAGAGGGGACATCATCCAATCTTTTGTGAACTTTGGCAAAGGTCTTGCATGGAGGAAGCGGAGCGGTTGAATTGGACTTGTGTTAAGAGAGTGAAGATTGTTCAATGCGTGGCTCCCGTGATCGCCTACTTGCATCACAATTGCTCACTGCCTATTGTCCATCGGAACATGATGTTGAACAACATCTTGCTCGAGTCGGACTTCGAGCCTTGGCTTTTGGTTTTGGGACAGTGAGGCTCTTGAATTCGGATTCGTCGAATTCAATCCCAGTGGCTGGATCTTATGGCTACATGGTTCTGGTAAGCTACATGATCAAATCTAATCAGTACATTCCCCCGTACCTATGGTCTCGGGTTGATCAAATACCTTCAATTGACATATTGAATTTGGATTCATCCAATACTTCTAACAAGACTTTTAGGAAGAGCAAGTACAGATTTTGAAAAGTGGTATGTATTAACAGAATCTCAAAAATTTGGAATTTGTAGGCAACTTGAGGTTGTGATCAAAACATTGATTCATTCTTCTTTCATGAAACAGAGTCAACAGTAAAAGTACCGATGCTAGAGAATGATGAGGAAGCATCCAGGAATCTTCTCTCTTCCTTACAAATGACACAAATGTCGACATTGTTCAAAGACTCAAATGTGCCACTATAGGATATGCTCAACCCACATCTTCCTCCTCCGACTGGCCAACTGGTCAAGGAAGTGGTATTCATGGTCATGGTCGCAATAGCGTGTATGCGGATGAGTCTCGATTCGTGACTTACCATGCATTTCGTTGCGCAAGAATTATCCGCACGTACTCAAGCTTTCCTGTCCGAGCCGTTGGCGCCGTTAGAATATTTAAATTATAATTTAGTGAATTCCCACCCTCAAGGGTGTCAGCATTCAAAGGTCTCTCGCATGCTAATAAGTATAATTTGGGCTTGAGATCCATGCCTTTTGTCCTCTTTTTTTATTGTATTATTTAAGAACATTGTGATGCTGATTTAGATTACTAAACGAGGAGATTGAGAATCATTTAAAGGGCATTTCAACATAATCTCACATCTCTTGCCCTGGGACTTGGAAATCTTAGGCTAAGACGCATTCCATCCCACCTGCACGAATGTTCAAGGCATTTGATCTTGATAAAAATCTCATCCCCAAGCTCCTCCTACAAGCCAATCTGGATTTTGTCACCCTTGAAGGTGACGGCGGTCCCGTCACCATCGCATCGTTTTCGGCGAAGGCGAGTACCTGCGCGTCTTCTAATTTCACTCATTTTGATCACACATCAACATGTGATGTCAACATATTTGCCTGACATTCTTAGATAAGACTAACGTGGGAGCTGACTGCAGTTTTCTGTGTGTCGCGGCTACACGGTTCAACTCGGTGAAGCACCAGTCGACAAGCTGGACAAGGAAAGCTCCCACACGCTTACATCACTGTGGAGGGCGACGTGCTAGAGAAGATCTCGAACGAGATCAAGTCCAGACAGAGAGGGTGCACGTGCAAGAGCACGAGCAAGTACTTCGCCAAGGACAGGGTCGAGAACAAGGCTAGCAAATAGAAGGCCATGGGAATGTTGAAAGCCATTGGAGTCCATCTCTTGCAAAACCCCGATGCGTACAATTGAGTTGTTGTTCCACGTTGGCTCAACCTTTTGAGATTTAACGAAGACTTTGGCGTCGAAAATCATTCCCGATTCACGTGTGACAGAGTGGGGTGCGATCAGAAGCTTCAAAGTGATGAGAAAAAGGCATTTGATGGAGATTTGGAAATGAGCTAGCATCGTATTTATATCTAGTGGATTCTAGACTTTTAATTTTAGTGAGTTTTATATGGGTCTCATGTAAACTCATAAAATTTAGTGATTTAGATTAACTTTTTTTTTTGGGTCAAAAGGAAATTTCGATTCTTTATCAAACTGATACATGAAAGGGAATCTCAAAAGTCATAATAATAAAACAAACCCGTATATTAACTTATACAACATAATTTTGATGAAAACTCGGAAATGAGATAGCATCATATTTATAGTAAGAGAAATTTGGAGTTTTAATTCCAATGAGTTTCATATAGATCTCACCTGAACCCACAATACACTTTTGACGAAGACTCGAAAATAAGCTAGGTCAAATTTATATTAAGCGGAATTTGGACTTTTAATTCCAGTGAGTTCCATATAAGTCCCACATGAACCCATCTTATTTAGTGATTTAAATCAATTTAGTACATACAACGCAATTTCAATGAAAGAGCATCATATTTATATTAAGTGGAATCAATGTCAGTGAGTTTCGTATGGATCCCATGTGAACCCATCAAATTCAGCGATTTAGATTGACTTAGTACATATAGCAGAATTTTGACGAAGACTTGAAGATGAGGTAGTGTCGTATTTATATAAAGGGGAATTTGGACTTTTAATTCTAGTAAGTTCTATATGGATCCCACGCAAACCCATCATATTTAGCGATTTAGATCAATGTAGGACATACAACACACTTTTAATGAAGACTCAGAAATGAGCTAGGTTGTATTTATATTAAGCTGAATTTGGATTTTTAATTCTAGTAAGTTCCATATGGGTCTCACGTGAACCCATCAGATTTAGTGATTTAAATCAATTTAGTACAGACAACACAATTTTGACGAAAGTGCACTGTATTCATATTAAGCGGAATCAAAACTTTTAACTCTGGTGAGTTTTGTATGGATCCCACGTGAGCCCATTGAATTTAGCAATTTAGATTAACATAGTATATACAGCACAATTTTGACGAAAATTCGGAAATGAGGTAGCATTTTTTCATCGTATTTATATTAAGGAGATATGGGCTTGTAATTCTTGTGAGTTCTATATGGATTTAGATCAATTTACAATATGCAGCACACTCACCAAATAACTCTTGCTTGGAAACACTATCCAAATTTGACGATTAATTTCAGGAAAATATTTTTAAAATTATTTATTTTCTGCAAAACCCACCTAAGAAAGAAGAAAATATTCAGAAATCATAACCCTTCACACTCAGTCTCTCTACATATGTCTTCTTCAATTCGGCCTCCTTCCTTCACTCCCAAGTCCTAGAGACCAAATTCATCACTACTAAGTCTTTCCTGATCATCACCCTCTTCTCAGTTTCTGCACCTTTGTTCGGATCCAGTCATGTGTGTCATCACTTACGTCCCCAATCCCTCCGGCCGAGATGTTTGAGGCCACTCTCCTTGACACCGATAACCTCATCAACAAGGTCCTCCCACAAGACATCAAGAGCATGGAAGTCTTCGAGGGTGATGGAGGTCCTGGGACCATCAAGTTGATGACTTTCTGCGAAGGTTAGTCCATCCATATTAGGAACTAGGATTGCTCCAAATCAAGGCGGGTTCAACCTTATGGAACACTATAATGGACATTAAAAAAGATATATATATGACTTGAGTAACTAAGACGTTTCTAACTATTTAAATTTACACAAGTGATCATGTGACCCAATTTCGATCAGGCAAAATCAGGCCATGTCTAAGTCAATAGTATTGGATTGTGGCTGGGGGCTAATTCCTGAATGATAGATATATGACTTGATTGAAAAAGATAGATATATGACTTGATTAATTAAGACGTTTCTAACTGTTTAAATTTACACATGTGATCATGTGACCTGATTTCGATAAGGCAAAATCAGGCCATGTCTAAGTTAATAGTATTGGACTGTGGCTGGGGGCTAATTCCTGAATGGCCGGATCTACACCATCAAGATCGGTGCTCACAATGTTGAAACCGGCAAGTTCTAAATGTGAATGTTACTTTTTGTTACTCTGATCGGCAGTCGGTACAAGACGGCAAAGCACAAGGTCTAGGCCTTGAACAAGGAGAACTTCACCTACTGTTACTCAATCATCGAGGGTGATGCGCTGGGCACCGCCTTTGAGAAGATCAGCTACGAGGTGAAGATCACCGCGTCGCCCGAGGGAGGCTCGGTGTTGAAGTGCATGAGCAAGTACTTCACCATTGGCGAGGTGAATATCACCGAGGAGGAGATCAAGGCCGGGAAAGAGAAGGTGACGCGATGGTCAAGGCCATAGAGGCTTCTGTCGTGGCAAACGCTGATGCCTGTTGCGCCGATCTCGTCGCTATCTTTTATTGTCCGGTTGGGCAAAACTAAATAGAAGACAAGAAGCGTTTGAGTCACTTGGTGTTCGAAGTTAAAGCATGTTGGGCTGGTGATTGTTGTTGTTCCAGTATTTGCTGAGAATAAGAGAATGAAAGGTGTGACAGGAATCTGGTGTAGTGGTTTTTATGGCATTTGGTAAACTGCGCTACATGGAGAGGATACATGAGTGAAATGAATTCATGGTAAACTGTGGCCTAATATTTCAAATATGGACTATCAATCCCGCTCGATCCGGATCGATCATCGAAACATATCAAGGTGGCACAATTTTTCATGAACCGCAATAAGTAAAATCATTAAGGAAAAGTACATTCTCATTATATATTTCTTTAGGCCGCAAATCCTCGACTCTTCTATTTTCCTCAAACGTGACTCTTGCCAAACCAAGCCTACCTATTCGCATAATTCTAACCATAAATAGGAGGCATTGACAGGACTCAGAAGCACGAACTTCTCTGGGGTTATTTCTTTCTCATTGCCAATAGCCATGGGTGCAACCAGCATCACACAAGAGCTCACGTGCCCGATTGCTCCAGCTCACATGTTCAAGGCCTTGATCGTCGGGTTGAATTCCCTGATCCCAAAGCTCCTGCCTCAGTTCATAAAGAGCGTGGAGCTCGTGCAAGGCAACGGAGGAGCCGGGAGCATCGAGCAAGTTAATATCGCCGAAGGTACGAACACTCAACAGACACTCATCAAGCCGGGAGTTTCATAATGTAAGTCTTGTTTGGTCACAAATGCAGCTAGTCATTTCAAGAATGTGAAGCACCGGATCAATGAGCTCGACAAGGAGAACTTCGTGTGTAGGTAGACGATAATCGAAGGTGACACATTAGACGACAAACTCGAGTCGATTGATTACGAGGTCAAGTTTGAGAGGCTGTCAGTGATGAAGGTCGGTTTGCAAGATGACCAGCAAGTATACCACCAAGGAGGCACTTCAAGTTGAAGAAGATGAGATCAGGGCTGGGAAGGAAAAAGCCATGACGTAGCATCACTTACAGTCCATCTCTTTGTTCATGAACAATTTCTCGAGAGGCATACCCCGTGATTTTGGCAAGTACAGCCATTCTCTGGGCAATGTTAGCTTTTCGAACAACAGCTTCACCAGAGAGCTGCCGCCAGATATATGCAGCGGCTTTGCTCTTTGATATCTCGTGGTCGATGGGAATAACTTCACCTAGCCGCTGCCCAACCGCTTAGGAATTGTCCGGGGCTAACGAGAGTCCGTCTGGACAGCAATCGGTTCACCGCAGATGTCATGAGTGCGTTTGGAGTTTATCTGAATCCGGACTTTATAAGCCTCAGGTCCTCAGCAACAACCGATTTGTCGGGAATCTCTCTGCAGAATGGGGAGAGTGCACGAATGTCACGAATTTGCAGATAGATGGTAACAAAATCCCCAGCCGCATCTCGCCGGAGATTAATAAATTGTCTCAATTGCACGATCTGACTCCATATGGCAATGAATGGACCAGGAAAATTCCTGATGATTTGGTAAGTCTGGGGGCGTTGATTAGGCTGAACTTGAGCTACAACCATTTGGCTGGAGATATTCCCACCTAGTTAGGAAACTTATCGAAGCTAGAATATCTTGATTTGTCGGGGAGAAGGCATTGAGCAGTAGCATAGCGGAAGAGCTAGTGAATTGCAAGAATTTACTGAGCTTGAACTTGAGCAACAACAATATGTTGGATGTCATATCGCCAGAGCTGGGGAACTTGTTCACGCTACGAGAGGAGAACCTGAGCCATGATTCTCTAGCAGGATCAATTCCTTCCAATTTAGCAAAGTTCACTGAATTGGAAAATCTCAATCTTTTGCATAACAAATTGTCGGGCCCGATCCCAGCTCCTCTCACCAGCATGAGGAGTTGAAGCTCAATAGACTTATCGTGCAACAAGCCAATTAGTGTGGTTCGTAGTGGTCGCCTCTCCCAACAAGCACAGGGAAGTGCTTTAATCGCGAATCCGGGTTTGTGTGGAAACACGACCGGATTATCTCCTTGTGGGATGAGCAGTAAATCGACCGACCATAGGGAAAAGGTTTTTATTGGTGTGACCCTGGGCATCTGCTGCTTACTATTTCTGGTGGTTTCAATTGCTGTGATTCTGGCACTTCGGTGGCGAAACAAGGAATTCGATGAAGAGATCAAGAGTCTTGTGAAGCAAGAGCAATCCAAGTCGATCATATGGGGAAGGGAAGGGAAGTTCACATTCAATGACATCGCCAAGGCTACCAATGACTGCAGTGAAAAGTACTGCATCGGAAGGGCTAGTTCGGGAGCGTTTACAGGGTCGAACTGGCCAGCAGCCAAATCATTGCCATCAAAAAGCTCAACATACCGGGATCGGATGATGTCCCTGCGGTCAACCACCAGAGTTTCGAGAACCTACATAATTTCTTTTGCCTCTACATTTCAGTATATGCTTGTTTCAACCATGACCTTTGAAGCAACTTGGTGTTTATGATTAGCTGTCAGCATGCAAAAATAGGGGAAGGACCAATATGCAATGCAAAACAAAAGAAAGAGCAAACAGAAGTTGCTCTCACAATCTGACATTTTTAGTTTGTATTTGTAGTTTTTAACGCTCGGAAGATTAATAGAAGGGCATTTTTTTGGAAGCCAGCCTAAAGCAGTGTCTAAATGTGGGAATTTTCGAGATATACACAAGTAATGTGTATTTGCATATCATATCAAATGTTACAAAAATTCTGCCTATTAGGTAGCAACCTAAGCTCAAAATGACGAAATCAATAGCAGAAATGAAAACGAATCAAAAGGGAGAGAAAAAGTTGGAACGAAGAAGTCCTCACCCGATGAAGCAGCCTATCAAGTCCCAATTGCTCTAACGCTTTGAATCAACTTGAACTCAGTCATTCATACTGCAACAAAACAGAATGACATAGACTTCAATCCTTCATTCATCTGACCTTGTTCTTGTGAAATTTTGCACGAAAATTCCATGACGGATGGTGTAACAACTACACAAGACAGCTTTCTCATCGTCTACCAAGATCAAGCTTCGGATCACTGCAAAACTAGAACCGTGGAATGATATCGCTGTTCCATCTAAAATGACTGGGGAAGACGAAGATGAATTGTTCAGAGGTCATTATCATAGCTGGAAGACAAATCTTGTCTATATTCTCTCCCTGCGCCTCTACTTCTCAGGACCGTCCCACTAGGTCGGGATATTAATTATCGCCTTCTCTAACTGTTGGAAATTGTGAGATTGTGCCGAAGAATGACTTTGATATCAATGATATTTTTTTGTTTGTATGTGTAAATGTATATGTTTATGGTATAGTTGATGTAGGGAATGGACAAGGATGAATACTTTGAGGAATATAGAAAAAGATTTATGAGACAAGAATATCGTTTATTTATTTGATAGAAATGTGGCGTTACATAATTGTAGGACGGGATGTTCACGTGGCTGGAGTTTATCTGATGCTTCCACCACCTTACACAAACTAGTTCTTGCTTTACTCATAATGCCACCCACCGTATTCTTCAAGGAAAGATTCCCATTTTTGTCAGAGATATTTTTGCTTTACAACTGTCCACGGCCATTCATCCAAACATCTCTTAACTTGGACATTGTTAGACCACAACTTCCACTACCAAAACCTTTACTTAGGAGCTTCTAGATTACAATAGAAGAAATTAGCTAGTTTTAGAAAATGGATCTCAATTTTCAACACTAACCAATACTGATCAACCTCTTTCTTCTCTGTTAGCTCCTTGTAAAATCTTCCTCACTGGGGTATCGCACGGGTTGACCTAACACTCAAACATCCACTAAAAAGATACTTGATGTAATCCTTAGCTAGCAAAAACAGCTGCTCTCCAGATACTATATAGATGTACTGCGTTTATTGGTCAAATTAGGTTGTCGACAATTATGTGGTAAGAAATAACTTCAGATGGAACACAAGCATTGAATGTGAGAAGCATAAGGTTTAGCCGATAGAAAATGTCTCTTTGCTTGAACAATAAAGAACATTAGTCATTATTCTTTTTCTAGAGTTCCCTTTAGAGCTGACCATGGCCTGGGTGAGTCAGTTTCGGGGCAATAACTTAGCCAGATTTAATCCCAAACCCATTCATTTTCCCCAGCTCTAAGATTTTCTGTCCTCCGCATGTTCCAGTGAGATTCGTCAGCATCAACTTCCCTCTAGCATCACCGCAATGAGTTCCATTCCCACTAGAGTTCCGTTTCCCTGATTATAACAGCATCAAGAAGACAGAAGTTTGAATGTTTATCAAGAAAGTTGTTACGAAAATTTGAATGTAGAAGAAAGAAAGATTATAAGTCACTAGACAAATGCTCTCGTTAAGAGTTGGACTCAAAACTTTAGCTTGCTAAGGACCTGTTTGGTAACCAGCCAAACAGTGTCAAATTTTATTCTTTTGTTCCCGGGAGTAGTTTTGGAACGGAATCGTGTTTGGTAAAATTTTTGTTTTTGGGATTTTTTTTTTTATTTTAGGGAAGTGGATTTGGAACATAATCAAGAATTAAAAGAAAAAGTTGATTCTTGTTCTTGAGAACAAATCCAAGAATCAAGTCCATATTTTCTCTTCTTCTTCTTCCCTTTCCTTCTTCTTCATCCACCGCTGCAGTTGCCGTCCGCCACCCACTATTGCCGGTTGCTGACAACCGGTCTGGCGAGCTTGTCAGAGGCTCGCCAAGCCAGGGCGAGGTCCAGTGAGTTCGCCGGAGGCAAGCCTAGCCACCAGCAGGGGGGCCTTGCCCAGCCCCGGTGAGGCCCACTCGGCCATTGGCGAGGCTCGCTTGGCCACCAGCGAGGCTTGCCCAGCCCCGTCGAGGCCTGGCTAGACACCGGTGAGGCTAGGCGAGCCTCGCTAAGGGCTAGTGACGTTCCGATGAGATTGCCAGCCCTCGTCTAGCCGGTCGCTGGTCCGACGACTAGCCACTTGAAGAAGAAGAACATGAGAGAGAAATGAAAAAAGAAAAGAAGAAAAAAAAGGAAAAAAGTAATAAAATTATTTAAAAATTAAAAGAAATGATTTTGAGTAGAAATTTTGAGCATATTACTAAACACAATTCTATTTTGGGAATTGAAATTTTGGACAGTTACCAAGGGCCTGTTTGTTAAAATGTGTTTCTATTCCTAGGAACACAAATTTTTGTTTTTTGAAACAGAAATGCGTTTGTTTGCGTTTTTTGTTCCAAAATTATTTTTTTGTTTCCAGAAACACATCGGAACGAAAACAAGAAGAAAAAAAAAAGTTGTTTATTGTTTATGGAACAAAATTTATGAACACTTTTTCTCTCTCTTCCATTTTCTTCTATCTTTTTTCTTCTTCTTTTTTTTTTTTTTTTCTGCGGCGGTCGCTAGCCTTGGCCATGGTCGTTGAGGGCCGGCGACGCCGTCGAGGGCCGGTGACCTCGCCGGAGCGTCGCCGGCCCGGCGAGGCTGACCTCGCGTCGGGTTAGGCGAGCTTGATCTCGCCCAGATCCGGCGAGGCCGAGCTTGTCGAGGGCCGGCGAGCCTCGCTGTGGCTGGGCGAGGTTGAGCTCGTTGGGGGCCGGCGAGCCTCGCCGTGGCTGGGCGAGGCCGCCGGCCCTCGTCGACCAGTTGCCGGCCATGGCCGAGGCCGGCGGCCGGCCAAAAGAAGAAAAAAAGGAAAAATAAATAAGAAAATAAGAAAGAGCATCGAAAAAAATAAAATAAAATATTAAAAAATTAAAAGAAATAAAAAAAGTATACAAATTTACCAAACATGTTTCTATTCTTTTTATATTTTTAGAACAGATTTACCAAACGCGTTTTTTTCAAAAATTGTTTCTTGAAGTAGAAATATTTTTTTCTATTTTTGTTCCCATAAACAATTTTTAAATATAAATGTTACCAAACGCACCCCAAATGGCTTAAAATGGTTAGAAATTGTTCCCGGGAACAACATAAAAAAGAATAATTTCTGATTAGAAATTGTTTTCGGGAATAGAAGCGTTACTAAACGCGCCCTAAATGGGTGCTCGTATCCCATTTGTACCGAGAAAACGGAACATAATATATTGTATGTACATGTTGGCTCTATGATGTATTAAGTGACAAATTTTTTGGTTCGATCGATCTTTTTATTAATAAAAAAAATTTGTTATGAAGAAGTTTGAATTTACAAAAAAGAAATATTATTTGAGAGTCGAACTCAAAACCTCTAGCTTACTAAATGGGTGCTCATATTCCCATTTGTACCAAGAAAAATGAATTACATGTATATGTTGGCTTTATGACGTATTAAGTGACAAATTTTTGGCTCAATTGAATTTTTTGTTTATAAAAAAAATTGTTATGAAAAATTTTGAATGACAAATTGTCTTGTTGAGAGTCGAACTCAACCTTCCCCCCTACTAATTGGGTGCTCGTATAACCATTTGCACTAAGAAAAAACACACACACATATATAGTATGTATATGTTGGCTCTATCATGTATTAAGTGACTAATTTTTTTGTGGCTCGGTTGAAGTTTGTTTTATCAAAAAAATTGTTACGAAGTACATTGGATGTGAAAAAAAAAAAATATTACGAGTCATAGTACAAAGGATCTCGTTGAGATTCAAAGTCAAGACCTCTCGCTTACTAAAGTAAGCTCTATTTAACTGAGCTAAAAAAGCTATTTATGACATTTTTCTAAACGTTTTTATTCATTCAATATCTGTTTGTGCATTTCTCCAAAAACTAAGTCTCGATGGATGGACGTGCTTGCATCTCGCCGAATATGCGACATTTCTGTTATCGGAGCTTCTCGAAAAGTCCACGTTTTAGTTCTTGTAACAATTTTTTCGCCCCCATATTCTCGTTTATACTCGTTGATTGGGAGAACCGAATTTATACTGTGCTTTTAAATTACTTGCATGCTAACTTTTTTTTTTATCTCTAATAGCGGAAACAATCCCATGGAACCCGACCGGTGTTGGAAAAAAGTTAATAATTTAGTGACTTCCCACCCTGAAGAGCATCAAAATTCAGATGATAACTCGCATGCTAATAAGTATCATTTGGGCTTGAGATCCATGTCTTTAGTACTCTTTCTCTATTATACGATTTAGACTATTGTGATGGCGATTTAGATTACTAAACAGGCGACTGAGAATCATTTAGAGGGCATTTCAATCATCAAGCAAGTCGCTTTCGGGAAGGCGAGTCCTCGTGCATCTTTTAACTTCACCCACTTTGCACATTTTTATCGCACCGCATTAACATGGGTCTCAAGACATTCCCCGACAGTTTAGGAGTTGATTGTGGTTTTCTGTGTCTTGCAGCTAGCCAGCTCAACTCGGCGAAGCACCGGGTCGACGAACTGAACAAGGGGAAGCTCGCTCACGTTCGTGTGCACCACTGTTGAGGGCGATGGGCTCGAGAAGATCTCGTACGAGATCAAGTTTGAGGTGGGGTCCAGAAGGAGGGCGCGTGTGCAAGAGCTCGAGCAAGTACTATGCCAAGGACGGGGCCGAGATCACGGCCGGCAAAGACAGAAGGGCCATGGAAATGTTCAAGGCCATCGACGCCCATCTCTTGCGAAACCCTGATGCTCACAATTGAGTTGTTGACGTTGCGTGTTGGCTCAATCTTTCTGTCTCCCACCATGGTTTATGTCTACATTCTCACGTCTCTTGAAGATGAATAATAATCGTGAATGAACTATGAATCTGTTTTGAGGTAAAGTGTTATAATTTTCGTCTGCAGTAATAGATGCGACGCCTTCGAAGCGGGTGAGACAACTGTTGAGGTGGTAGAAATTCTGAATGCTGTAATTAAAGATGCTTGTGAAACATCTTCTAAAAATCGCGGCATCTTAATTTTTTCAAATCACTTGAGTATAATTGGTTCCACCTAGAATCCTCAGCGTAAACACTGAGCGGCGCATGAAAATCACATGGTTTTGCACCCACGAAACGAAACCTACTGTGCGGCACGTGAAATCCCTTTGCTGTGCGCGGCTGGAGTAACAAACAGAACCCACTGAGACGCGGCTTTGTCCAACTTTTCAATTGGCCAGATAAAAAAGAGAGAAGAAAAAAAATCTGAGTATAATGGATTCGCACCTTTCATGACCACCGGAGATTTCTCCAAAGACCAAATACTCGCCTCATGTGAAGATAAATAATTGAACGACCGTTTTTAATTTAATATGAGAATAATAGTTTAATTTAATATGAGAATAATAGTATATTATGATACATAAAAATAAATAATTATAAATTGTTATGAAACCCTCTTTTTCAAGAATTTGCAGTTCATATTGTTTTCATAATAACTTAAAAACTGCTATGCTTACAGAACTCCTCATGTAAATATTCTGTTCAAGATAAATTCTAATTTAAATATGAAAGTGTGATATTGGTATTTTTTTTCCCTAATAGATCGGGTTCAACAAACTGATGCACGTCCTCAAATTTAGTCGGGCCCTGTATACGGGCTCAAATAAAGTCCGATGGTGAGCTTTTCTCCTTGTCTTTTACTGAGAAGGTGCCGAAGGGTAGGGCGGGAATTCGGTGCGACGGTCTTGTGAAATCGGCGCTTTCCGTGGTGATTAATCCAAAGGACAATAGTGGATTGGAGTGAGATTTGATTGGGTTTTGGGAGAGGGGGGGGTGTTGGTTGATGGGCGCGCGCATATACAAGGGGAACGCACTCCAATCCCCACTTGCAAACACAGTGAAACGGGCTAATTATATTCAAAGAAACTGAGGCAGGAGGAAGAGGTCCGCATCGGCACCGTTTCAAGATTCTGAGGCAGGAAGGAGGGACAGACAGCAAAAGCACGCGTCGGGACTGTTAAAAATTGTTCAACTAGACGACGGTTGAGAGAGAGAAGGGGGCGGGGAGTAGTGCACGACTACTCCCAAAAGGGAACCGGAGAATATATGAAACGGATTGAAAAGCCATATTTTCAAAACCCTATCAAGAATGATGAAATCATTGCTTTGTACCCCGAACAGCGCACTGACAATATTGATTGCTCTCTGTCTCTCTCTCTCTCTCAGAAAGTCTTCTTCTTCTTCTTCTTCTTCCTTTTCTTTATCGGTCTTTCAGAAACTTCTCACCGGTCACTTAGATGACTGCCACGCAAGAAGCCGCCAAAAATGCCGAAGGAAAAAGACAGACATGCACACATTCTCTCTCTCTCTCTCTCTCTCTCTCTCGTTAGTGCGGAGAGGTGACTTTATCACGGGTTTTTCAGCCGCGAGTAGCCGTTGGCGTGCTTGACATTGGATATTCTCCGTGAATACATGTAGCGAAATTAGGGTTTAATTCGTGATTTGTTAATTTCTTCTTGAGATTAAAGGATGATTTAGTTAGAAATTGTGAGGTTATATATTACTTGAGTTATTGAATATAATTAGGAATTGAAAAACACTAAGAATATTAAAGTAACTCGATTATGGTTATAATTTCCGTTATATTGTTTGATCTACAATAAAATTCGTTATTACTTTTCTTATAGAGGTAGGTCACTGCGATTGAATCGTATAAGTCTGGTATCCAATTTATTTTGTTGATCTATTTATTTTATTGTTTGAACGTTTGCTTATATCTCCTTACTTGAACTATGATGGACATTAATCATTATGGAGCAGTGACTGAATTTTTTTTCTTGAGTTCCTTTTTCTAAGGGTGAGGGCTGAGCATGACCTGGGTAAGTCAGTTCCGGGGCGATAAGCAAGAATCAACCCTTGGTAACCTCAGCCAAATCTAACCGCCAGCTCTAAGATTTTCCGTCCCCCGCATATTCTAGTAGGATTCGTCAGCATCGCCTTCCCTTTAGCATCACAGCAATGAGTTCCATTCACACTAGAGTTCCGTATCCCTTATTATAACGGCATCAAGAAGATAGAAGTTTGAATGTTTGTCAAGAAATTTGTTACGGAAAAGTTCGAATGTAGAAGAAAGAAGGATTATAAGTCACGAGACAAGTGCTCTCATTGAGAGTCGGACTCAAGACTTAGGCTTGCTAAACGAGTGCTGGTATCCCATTTATACCAAGAAAAGGAACAAAATATATTATATATGTTGGCTCTATGTTGTATTAAGTGACTTTTTTTATGGCTCGATTGAAAGGGAAAAGACCACCAAAAATCGTAACTTTGCCTAAAGTGACAAATTTATCATAAACCTTCTTTTGTGACATAAAAACTCCAAATTTTGCAAACCGTAACACATTTAACCCACCAATAGCATTTTCGTCTTATTCTTTTTTTTTTCTTCTTCTTCTTCTCTCTTCCTTTCACCGGCCATGGCGGAGGGAAGTTGGAGTCAGGCGAGGGCTACACTCGGCGGCATCAAGTGAGGGCCACCCTCGGTTGGGTCGGTCGAGGACCTCCCTCGTTGGCATCGGGCGGCCCTAGCCAGCCTAGCTGAGGGCGACCCTCGCCTGACGCCGGGGAGGGTAGCCCTCGCCTGATGCCGGTGAGGGTAGCCCTCGCCTAACTATGGCTTCCTCCACCGGCTCTGCCATGGCTGGTGGAGGGAAGAGAGAAGAAGAAAAAAAAAGAAAAAGAAAATATTTTAAAAAGTAAAAGACCAAAATACCTTATAATTTAGGGTAAATGTGTCACATGAATACAAGTTCAGAATTTTGTGTCATGAAAAAAAGTTTGGGATAAATGTGTCACAGTTGGCAAAATTCGGGATTTTTCATATCAAAATATAAAGGTTGGGGTAAATTTGTCACTTTGAGCAAAGTTTGGGGTTTTTGGTGGTTTTTTATCTTAAAAAAATTATTATGAAGAAGTTTGAATTTACAAAAAGGAAAAATTATAAGTCAGAAGATAAATGCTCTCATTGAAAGTCGAACTTAAAACCTCCCGCTTACTAAATGGGTGCTCGTATACCCATTTGTACCGAGAAAAATGAATTATATGTGTATCCTGGCTTTATGATGTATTAAGTGACAATTTTTTTTGGCTCAATCGATTTTTTTCTTTAGTAAAAAAATTGTTATGAAAAATTTTGAATGACAAATGCTCTTGTTGAGAGTCAAATTCAAGACCTCCCTCTTACTAATTGGGTCCTCGTATAACCATTTGTACTGAGAAAAAACACATATATAGTATGTATATATGTTGGCTCTATCATGTATTAAGCAATTCATTTTTTGGCTCGATTGAATTTTTGTTTATCAAAAAAATTGTTAGGAAGAAGATTGAATGTGAAAAAAGGAAATATTACAAGTCAAAAGAAAAAGGATCTCGTTGAGAATCAAAGTCAAGACCTCTTGCTTACTAAAGTAAGCTCTATATAACTGAGCTAAAAAAGCTATGTATGACATTTTTCTAAGCATATCTATTGATTTAATATCTGTTTATGCATTTCTCTAAATACTAACTCTCGATGGATAGACTTACTTGCATCTTGCCGAATACGCAACATTTTAGTGATTGGAGCTTCTCAAAAGTTCACTTTTTCAATGCTGGTAACAACCTTTTTCGCCCCCATGTTCTCGTTTATGCTCATTGATTGGGAGAATCGAATTTACACCGTGCTTTTAAATTACTTGCGTGCTAACTTTTTATCTCTACTCGCCAAACTAATCCTATGACACCCGTCAGGCATTTGGAAAAAGTTAACAATTTAGTGATTTCCCACTCAAGAGCGTCAAAATTCATTGGGCACGTAATTGCAAAAATTCAACTCATGAACAACTTTTAGCACGCCATATATGACGTCATTAATGTTGATTTGGATTTTGTATGTCACGCCCCGAACCCCGAGACACGTGAAACAACCCGCCATGGTCGTGCAAATGCGACATTCCCAGGATATGTCGCCGACCCATTCATTTCTTTACGCATGCGGAAGCGAAACAAATCCCCTGACAACATTTAACTTGGGATAGAAAAGCAGGCAATCAATCACGATACCAAACACTCATTTACAAACACAAAGGGGGGTTTAAATACAACACTGGACTTTCTACAAAATAGACCAGCTCGACAAAAGGGGGATTATCCTACAACCGACTAGCAGGACACGCTCTCCAACTCTTATGACTTCACCTCTGCAACTCCTCAATGCCAACCAAAGCTATCTGGCCGCTCCGTCCACCAGGGACCTGAAATTTTAATCCCACAACCGGGATGAGACGATGTCTCAGCAAGTTCAACCCCTCCTAAACCTCTATTAGAAAGTAAATACGCCCCGAAGTAGCTTAGCCACAACACATAGAAGACTTACCTCGGCTTAACCCTCATCTGCAGGTTAGCACAATTTATATAATTCAACCACTTGGAATTATGATAACCAAACACCCATGGTACAATCACATCACCAAACCAATTCAACCACTTGGATCGTCTCAGCGATCAATCGACTCGGCCGATTACATGTCATTCTAGCAAATCAATCATTGCTCTCAACTACGGCCCTACTTGGCGCGACCTTTAACAGGTGGCAATTCACGGCCCCATTGGGCGTGACCTCTAATAGGTGGCATATAACGGCCCCACTGGGCGCGACCTTTATCAGGTGGCATATCACGGCCCCATCGGGCGCGACCTCTAATAGGTGGCATATAACGGCCCCATTGGGCGCGACCTTTATCAGGTGGCATATCACGGCCCCATCGGGCGCGACCTCTAATAGGTGGCATATAACGGCCCCATTGGGCGCGACCTTTATCAGGTGGCATATCACGGCCCAATCGGGCGCGACCTCTAATAGGTGGCATATAACGGCCCCATTGGGCGCGACCTCTAATAGGTGGCATATTCACGACCTCATCTCTCCTCAATTCCCACATTTAGGATTATATAAAGAATCCTCATAAATCGAAATCACATTCAATTCGCCACAACCAATCATAAATTTCAAATTCTACAAGCACAGCAATGATCGGCACGACATACCGAGCAACTAGGGTCAAAATAAATTTTTTCGAGTTTTTTTTTTTTTTTTTTTAAATAAAAATAATATTTTAATGAATTTCGGAATAAGAAATATTTTTAAATAATCCAACAATTTCGAGGCATTTATTTAATTCGTAAATAAACTCCTTTAAGTCACATCAAGGTTTATTTTAAAAATAAACATACTTAATCATTAAACTAAACATCATTTACTTTAAACAATCACCATAATATAATCCACAACTAATTAAGCCAATCTATCCACCTAATCTCAATCAACCTAAGCTAAACATACTTAGGGCATCATTATCTCGCTAATCGCGGATTAGTGAGGTAAACTCACCGGAATCGCTTTCCGACGGGTTTCCCAAATGAGCGAAGAGCTCGATGCTAGACGCCAGACGACAAACCGGCTTGAAGGGGCGGCGGAATGGCGGCTGAACGGACGGAGAAACGGCGGAGAATGACCGGCGAAGGAAGCTAGGGCTCGGGGCAGTGGCTTACGGCGGCGGACGGCGGCGACGGAGCTTCGGCGGCGACGAGCGGCGGACGGCTTGAGTTGCGACGGTGCGGGACTCGCGGCGGAGACGGAGGCGGCGGTTCGGCGCGGGAGGGCGTGCGGTCGCGCGCGGGCGAGCGGCGACGGCGACGCGAGCTCCGGCGAACGGCGGACGAGGCGGCGGTGACGGTCGAGTGGCGAAGGAGCGGACGGAGCTCGGCTGATCCGCTGGTTCGCACGCGCACTCCCTCTCTCTCTCCTCCCAATTCAAAGCTTGAGGGTGATGGGGACAAGAGGGAAGTGACATCCCACCTTTCCAAGTCCTCATCCCCACCTTCCACTTGTCACCACCCTAGCCCATCTTGCCTCATCCATGACCTCACTAGTGACATCATCATCCACTAACTCCAAACTTTCCACAACTTTAGTCCAATAGGTTTTTATTTCATTTTCCGCCGGGGTCCAAGTTCTTGCACATCTAATTACTTCAATTTCCATCAATTCTCTTCCAATTGAGTCCAAATCAAAGCCCATAATTTAATCCAAGGTTCCTAATAGGGTATGTGACATGACCGGCTTCCAACTTCTAAGTTCAATCCCAATTTTTACGGTTGAATTCAATCCGATGCGATTTCAGCTCGCCTAATCCATTGAGTAGCTTTTGGGAAATTTTCTTGCATCAAACCCGAGGGTGATCAGTCCCCAAGTCGACGCGGTAAAATTCCTTAATTACTTCGCTCAATAAACTAGTTCCTCGTGAGTGGCCAACTCTAAGAGACGAGCTCCATGCACGGATGAATTGCCCGACTCAATTGACTGAAAATAAAATTGAGAAAAATCGGGATGTCACAACTCTTCCTTCTTATAAAAATTTCGTCCTCGAAATTTAAACAATTACACATCTGAAGCAAAAGGTAGGGGTACAATTCTCTCATCGAATCTTCGGTCTCCCATGTGGCTCCCCGGTGCCGTGGTGTTGCCACCACTTTGACCAATGGAATGGTCTTGGTGCGTAAAACCTGCTCCTTGCGATCCACTATCTGAACCGGGCTTTCAACGTACGACACTTTATCATCTACGTCTAATTCCTCGAAATTTAGAACGTGTGCCGGGTCAGGTTCATACTTCCTTAACATCGACACGTGAAAGACGTCATGCACTTGTGCCAACCTCGGCGGTAGTGCAAGACGATACGCCAGAGTCCCTATTCTTTCCAAAATCTCAAAGGGACCTACGTACCTCGGACTCAGCTTTCCCTTCTTGCCAAAACGGGATGTACCTCTCATCGGTGACACCTTCAAGAAGACGTGCTCACCAACTTGGAATTCTAATGGCCTGCGACGCTTATCGGCATAACTTTTCTGTCGGCTCTGAGCGGTTTTCAATCTATTTCTGATAACTGCAACTGCCTCTACTGACTGCTGAACCAACTCTGGACCGGTGATTTTTCTTTCTCCGACCTCATCCCAACACACTGGTGTTCTGCATGCTCGGCCATACAATGCTTCAAAAGGAGCCATTTGAATACTCTGCTGATAACTGTTGTTGTAAGCAAATTCGACCAGGTGAAGCTGTTCCTCCCAGCTTCCCTTGAAGTCCAAGACGCAAGCTCGCAGCATGTCCTCGAGAGTCTGAATTGTCCTCTCAGACTGGCCATCAGTCTGCGGGTGATAGGCCGTACTGTACTGCAGCTTCGTTCCCAAAGCAGATTGCAAGCTCTTCCAAAAAGCGGCGGTGAACCTCGGGTCTCTGTCCGAAGTAATTGTAACTGGCACTCCATGCATACGAACTACTTGACGTACATATAGATCTGCCAGTCTATCCAAACTCAAGTCTCTTCGAACTGCAATGAAGTGAGCCGACTTTGTCATGCGTCGACCACTACCCAAATCGAATCGTTCCCTCTCTCGGCTCCTCGGTAGTCCGTCACGAAGTCCATCGTGATATGCTCCCATTTCCACTCGGGATCTCAAGGGGTCGCAAAAGTCCTCCCGGTTTGCAATGCGAGCTTTCCGCGACACGTCAAACACTTGGCGACATGCTTGGCGATATCCGCCTTCATGCCACACCACCAAGTAGTGTTGACGCAGATTACGATACATTTTGGTACTACACGGATGTATGCTGTGCGCTACGATGCGCTTCGACAGAATCTCTTCTCTAAGCTCCACATCGTCGGTACAACCAATCGTCCTTGGAACCTCAATGTTCCATCTTGAAATCCGAAAGTCAGCCTTTTTTTCTCTCGCACCCTCTTGCAGGATTTTCGAACATCTGGATCCGTCTGCTGAAGCGTTCTGATTCTGACCTGGACTTCTGGTTCAATTCTAAGGGTGGCCACAAGGTTCGAAAGGTGGCCTACTTCAAACTTGAAATCTGAATCCCGGGCTCTTTCAATTAAGCCCCATTCCTTAAGTACCATCTGGGCAACTGAAGACTTCCTACTCAGTGCATCGGCGACTTTATTCGCCTTCCCTGTGGTGATACAAAATCTCGTGATCGTAGTCCTTCAAGAGCTCCATCCACCGACGCTGTCTCATATTCAACTCCTTCTGAGAGAATAGGTACTTGAGACTCTGATGATCAGTGAAGATCTGAAATCTTTCCCCACACAAATAGTGCCTCCAAATCTTCAGGGCAAAGATGATCGCTGCTAGCTCTAAGTCATGCGTCGGATAATTCAACTCGTGAAGTCTCAACTGACGGGACGCATACGCAACAACCCTACCATGCTGCATCAACACACAACCTAATCCCTTAAAAGACGCATCACTGTAGATCTCAAACCCTCCCGGACCGGATGGAATAGTAAGCACGGGTGCGGTAGTTAGCTTATGCTTAAGCTCTTGGAAACTATTCTCGCACTTATCCGTCCACACAAATTCCTCTTCCTTCTTCAAAAGTCTCGTCATTGGCGATGCTAACCTTGAAAACCCTTCTACAAACCGCTCGTAATACCCCGCTAAACCCGGACAACTTCTAATTTCTGTGTGTGCGTCGGTCTCGGCCAGTTGATCACTGCCTCAATCTTTGCGGGGTCCACTGAGATTCCTTCTCCAGAGATGACATGACCTAGGAAAGCTACACGAGTCAGCCAAAACTCGCACTTACTAAACTTGGCGTATAGCTCGTGATCTCTTAAGGTCTGAAGCACTATCCTTAAGTGCTTTTCATGATCCTCAGTACTCCTTGAATACACTAGGATGTCGTCGATGAAAACAATTACAAACTGATCTAAGTACTCTTTGAACACCCGATTCATCAGGTCCATGAAAGCAGCCGGGGCGTTTGTCAACCCAAACGGCATCACAGTAAACTCATAATGGCCGTATCGAGTGCGAAACGCCGACTTCGGGATATCTTCCTTCTTGATTCTCAGCTGATGATACCCCGTCCTCAAGTCGATCTTAGAAAATATCGACGCCCCTTGAAGCTGATCAAACAAATCATCAATCCTTGGCAACGGATACTTGTTCTTAATTGTCACCTGGTTGAGCTGTCGGTAATCGATGCACAAGCGTAATGAACCATCTTTCTTCTTCACAAACAATACCGGTGCTCCCCAAGGTGATGCACTCGGACGTATAAATCCTTTATCCAACAATTCTTGCATTTGCACCTTTAATTCCTTAAGCTCTGACAAGGCCATTCGGTAAGGAGCTTTAGAGATTGGCTCTGTCCCGGGGGCTAATTCGATCACAAACTCTATCTCTCTCTCTGGCGGTAAACCCGGTAATTCTTTCGGAAAAACGTCTGGGAACTCTCGTACCACTGCGATATCTTCAATCTTTAGCTCCTCTACTGTCGTATCTACGACAGTTGCTAGGTAACCTTGACAACCCTTGCCTAGCAAGCGGGTTGCTTCGAGCGATGAGATTAAGGAAACCGAGGGCCCTCCTCGACTCCCAATAAATTCAAAGCTCTCACCCCCTAACGGGTTAAACTGAATCGCCTTGCGATAACAGTCCATCTTGGCTCGTTGCTTGGTGAGCCAGTCCATGCCAATTATCACATCAAAATCATACATGGCTAGGACTATCAGGTCTATCCTCCCCTCTCGCTCACCAATCACTAACTTGCAACCAAGGCACCCTACCGTAGCTAACACTTTATCTTTCAACGGGGTAGATATACTAATCACAGACTCCAACAATTCAGGAATTAATTCTACCAATTTAACAAATCTTTCAGCTATAAATGAATGCGAAGCTCCAGGATCAAACAAAGCATAAGCAGGTTGGTCGTTCAGCAAGACCATACCTGTGACCACGTTAGGCGCATCCTCCGCCTGTCCTCTGGTCAGTGCATAAGTCCTTCCCTGAGCTGGAGGTCGGTTCCTTCCACCCGGCGGCATGATCTGCGGTGCGAATCCTCTGTTCTGGCCCAGCGGCGGCGGCGGTGGCAACTGAGGCTGTCTCTCAAATCTCCTGGGACACTCCTTCATACGGTGACCCTGCTGGCCACATTCAAAGCAGGCACCCGTCCTAAGAGGGCACGGGTGAGCCATGTCGCCTCCCACACAAGCGACATGCTTCATTGTAGCTCGATGACGACTTCCCCACTCCACCCTTCCTGTTGGGTGGAACTGGGTACCTTCCTCCAGCCATCGGCCTCTTCCCAAACCGATTATCACTTCTGCTTGAATTAAACCGCGACCCAAATGCGGCAGCTCTCTCATTCTGATCTTTCTCAATCAGCTGCGCCCGCCTGTAGAAGTCATTGTACTCTCTCAGGTCTAGGGGTACCAACAAGCTCCTCACCTCCGGTCGGAACCCATCTCTAAACCTTCTAGCTCGGTCTAACGGTCATTTGGACCAACTCGGGGCATCTTTGCGGCGGTTCGGCGAACTTCGCTTCATACTGATCAACTGTCATGGTACCTTGACGAAGGCGCTGGAACTCTGCCATTTTCACCTCTCTAGCACAATCAGAAAAGTACTTCTCATTGAAAGCTTCAAGAAAAGCATTCCACTCTGGAATTACACCTCCAGGAAACACTATCCTTTTGTTAGTCTTCCACCAGGTAGCTGCGATCCCTCTCAGCTGATAGGCTGCCAGGACGACCTTTTCTGCTTCAGTACACAATAGTAACTCAAAGGCATTCTCTAACTCCAAAATCCATAAGGCTCGGGGTCTCCTGCCCCCGTGAACGTTGGTGGGTTCAATCTCAGAAAGTGCTGTACTAACTTTTGCCTAGGCCTCCCAGCGGCCACATCCTCAAGTGGAATTTCCTCAAGTTCCTCTTCTGGCTCGGCAACCGGTGCGGCGGTAGTAGCAGCGGCGGCAGCAGCATTGGTGGCAGCGGCGATAGCGGCGGCTGAAGCGGCGGCCTGCTGGTCTAGTCTGTTACCCATTATCTCAAGCATCGCATGATCCCAACAAACCTCGGATCCTCGGGGCTGCTGCATCCTCCGGGAGGCGACGGCGCACCACTCGCACCGGCCTCGGCCGTGCTCTTCCGCGGCACCTCGGGCACCAACCCTCATCGGCGGCCCACCCCGAAACACGGGGCCTACTGCTCTCTTCCTAGCAGCTCTCGGCACTCGGTCACTCATGCTACAGGCTCAATATAGATGCCTATTTGCAATTCCAATATAACATTAGAATTTAAGTGACCTCACAACAAGTTAACAAACAACTAACAATCACTTGCATTAGAAAATGAAAAGTTCTTCCTACTAACTATCCCGTGACTCATCGTCCTTATCACTCCATACACAACCATGCTCTGATACCACTTAAACGGGTTGTCACGCCCGAACCCCGAGACACGTGAAACAACCCGCCATGGTCGTGCAAATGCGACATTCCCGGGATATGTCGCCGACCCATTCATTTCTTTACGCATGCGGAAGCGAAACAAATCCCCGACAACATTTAACTTGGGATAGAAAAAGCGAGGCAATCAATCACGATACCAAACACTCATTTACAAACACAAAGGGGGTTTAAATACAACGGATCTGGACTTTCTACAAAATAGACCAGCTCGACAAAAGGGGGATTATCCTACAACCGACTAGCAGGACACTCTCTCCAACTCTTATGACTTCACCTCTCGCAACTCCTCAATGCCAACCAAAGCTATCGTTCGCTCCAAATGGTGGTCCACCAGGGACCTGAAATTTTAATCCCACAACCGGGATGAGACGATGTCTCAGCAAGTTCAACCCCTCCTAAACCTCTATTAGAAAGTAAATACGCCCCGAAGTAGCTTAGCCACAACACATAGAAGACTTACCTCGGCTTAGCCCTCATCTCGCGAGGTTAGCACAATTTATATAATTCAACCACTTGGAATTATGATAACCAAACACCCATGGTACAATCACATCACCAAACCAATTCAACCACTTGGATCGTCTCAGCGATCAATCGACTTGGCCGATTACATGTCATTCTAGCAAATCAATCATTGCTCTCAACTACGGCCCTACTTGGCGCGACCTTTAACAGTGGCAATTCACGGCCCCATTGGGCGCGACCTCTAATAGGTGGCAATAACGCCCCACCAGGCGCGACCTTTATCGGTGACATATCACGGCCCCATCGGGCGCGACCTCTAATAGGTGGCATATAACGGCCCCATTGGGCGCGACCTTTAACAGGTGGCAATTCACGGCCCCATCGGGCGCGACCTCTAATAGGTGGCATATAACGGCCCCATTGGGCGCGACCTTTATCAGGTGGCATATCACGGCCCCATTGGGCGCGACCTCTAATAGGTGGCATATAACGGCCCCATTGGGCGCGACCTCTAATAGGTGGCATATTCACGACCTCATCTCTCCTCAATTCCCACATTTAGGATTATATAAAGAATCCTCATAAATCGAAATCACATTCAATTCGCCACAACCAATCATAAATTTCAAATTCTACAAGCACAGCAATGATCGGCACGACATACCGAGCAACTAGGATCAAAATAAATTTTTCGAGTTTTTTTTTTTTAAATAAAAATAATATTTTAATGAATTTCGGAATAAGAAATATTTTTAAATAATCCAACAATTTCGAGGCATTTATTTAATTCGTAAATAAACTCCTTTAAGTCACATCAAGGTTTATTTTAAAAATAAACATACTTAATCATTAAACTAAACATCATTTACTTTAAACAATCACCATAATATAATCCACAACTAATTAAGCCAATCTATCCACCTAATCTCAATCAACCTAAGCTAAACATACTTAGGGCATCATTATCTCGCTAATCGCGGATTAGTGAGGTAAACTCACGGGAATCGCTTTCCGACGGGTTTCAAGCGAAGAGCTCGACTCGGAAGATGCGCCGCTGGTTTCTTTCGACAAACCGGCTTGAAGGGGCGGCGGAATGGCGGCTGAACGGACGGAGAAACGGCGGAGAATGACCGGCGAAGGAAGCTAGGGCTCGGGCAGTGGCTTACGGCGGCGGACGGCGACGGAGCTCGGCGGCGGCGAGCGGGACGGCTTGGAGTTGCGGCAGTGCGGGACTCGCGGCGGAGACGGAGGCGAGCGGTTCGGCGCGGGAGGGCGTGCGTCGCGCGGGCGGCGAGCGGCGACGGCGACGCGAGCTCCGGCGAACGGCGGACGAGGCGGCGGCGGCGGTCGAGTGGCGAAGGAGCGGACGGAGCTCGGCTGATCCGCTGGTTCGCACGCGCACTCCCTCTCTCTCTCCTCCCAATTCAAAGCTTGAGGGTGATGGGGACAAGAGGGAAGTGACATCCCACCTTTCCAAGTCCTCATCCCCACCTTCCACTTTTCACCACCCTAGCCCATCTTGCCTCATCCATGACCTCACTAGTGACATCATCATCCACTAACTCAAACCTTCCACAACTTTAGTCCAATAGGTTCGATTTCGTTTTTTCCGGGGTCCAAGTTCTTGCACATCTAATTACTTCAATTTCCATCAATTCTCTTCCAATTGAGTCCAAATCAAAGCCCATAATTTAATCCAAGGTTCCTAATAGGGTATGTGACATGACCGGCTTCCAACTTCTAAGTTCAATCCCAATTTTACGGTTGAATTCAATCCGATGCGATTTCAGCTCGCCTAATCCATTGAGTAGCTTTTGGGGAAATTTTCTTGCATCAAACCCGAGGGTGATCAGTCCCCAAGTCTGACGCGGTAAAATTCCTTAATTACTTCGTTGAATAAACTAGTTCCCTCGTGAGTGGCCAACTCTAAGAGACGAGCTCCATGCACGGATGAATTGCCCGACTCAATTGACTGAAAATAAAATTGAGAAAAATCGGGATGTCACATTGTACGCACAAAATCAACAACATCGAATTAGCACGTCATCGGTGATTTTTTTTTTTGGGGTCAAAAATAACTTTTGATTACTAACTCAAAGATGAATTATAACTAGTACCAAATTCAAGACTTAAATTTACCAAAGGAAATGAGGGGGATAAACAACCCAATTGGATGGAAGGGTTCTAACTCGGTGGGTCTTTGACTACTCAATCCGCAACACGATTTGCTTCTTTGGGTTCTTATTTTAGTTTAATTTCTGCTTCTAGTTGGGTCAATAGAAGATCACAATCCTGGATGACGGATCTAGAAGTTCCAAGGAAATGACACAATTCACGGCATCTAAGTTGTATGAAGCTATCTCCACGTGCGGAAGAGTTTCAATTTGGTGTACTTGTGCATGACTCAACTCACCTCACGGCCTAGCTTTATCAACGAGAGAGCTTCTGCGATTGCCAAAAGTCGAGCGGGCCGGATATGCTTTCCTCGTCTCCGTCCTCTCAATGGAAAAAAGGAAAAAGCACGGGCTGAAGGGTCCCACCTGCCTCCTGTTCCCTTGGCTTTTTCTACCTCTCGTTTAAACCCGGAGTCCACCCAAAATTCTTGAAAGCGCCCAATCCGGAAAGAAACCCCGGCTGAACTGTGCCGATAAAAGTAACCCGTAAAGCAACTAAAAAAAAACATAAAAAAGTTCCCCTTGTCCACCCAAACGTCCCGAAAGAGTCATTAGATACACACGGACTCCTCTACATCTCACTCTCGCACCCTATCTATAAATATATGAAACTGCGCTCCGAAATTTTAGATCAAGACTTCACTCCTACTCGCAATTCTCATCATTCCCTTTCAGCTTTTAGCAGATTTTTTTCGGACAGAGAATCATGGAATACTTCAGGACTGAGATCAAGTCCTCCATCCTCCCAGCCCATGCGTTCGAGGCCATCGTTAGGGCCTTAAACCTCATCTCCAGAGTCTTCTTGCCTTTCCTCAAGAGTGCCGAGCTTGTCGAAGAGACCACTGGCAGCGAAAATTAGTAAATTTACTTGGTTAATTCAAATGTTCCTGACCATTAACATGGCGATGTCGTGAGTCAATGGTGTTTCAAAGCAGTGCTTGCGATTTTCGAAACCGGTGGCGTCTCAAATGTGACTTGCGTTTTCTATAGGCCATCGGAACAAGGTAGTGAAGCACAAGCTCGAGGTCCTGGACAATGGGAGCTACTCCTACTCCAATTCAATCATCGAGAGCAACATGCTGGCCAACACCTTGGAGAACACTAGCTACGAGCTGAAGATCAGTGCATCACCGGAGGGAGGTTCGGTGTGCATGAACGCTAGCAAATACTTCGCCAGGGGCAACGTGGACAACACCGAGGAGAAGATCAAGGCTGTGAGAGAGAAGGCTTTCACTATGTTTGGGGCCATCGAGGCTTGCCTCGCGAACCCTGAGACTTGTGAATCTGTGTGTGGTTAATTTTTAGTAGCGTGTGGCGAATGCCATGCTTGTTTTGTCTGGGATGATTTGCCTTTTTTATCTTTTCCTTTTTTTGATTGGATTTCCGAGAGGATGGTGGTGGAGTCTGTTTTGGATCTTTTTTTTATTAGTTTGTTTTCATGAATTTGAGCCATGATGGGTGGGCCACGTGATATGCTCACGTAGGAGGCCAGGAATAAACTGTCAATTCAATGTCAGAGCCAATTGTGTCGTCCTTATTTCCCTTTTCTGGCATTACACTCGCTTTACTGAAACGACGATGGACAAGCCTACAGTCTAATCTCTATTTGTCGGGAATCTCTCCGCGGAATGGGGAGAGCGCACGAATCTCACGAATTCCACGAATTGATCGATTTCGTTCGCTAAGAAATGAAGGAAGAAGGCTTCGATTTCAGAGAGAGAGGGGGAAGGAAGGAAGCGGCGGAGCGGGCGGAGGAGATATGAAGGGAGGCACAGTCCAGATGAATTGGCACGAGACCAAACCTGTCCTAACCCTAGATTTCCACCCCCTCTCCCCTCCTCGCCACCGCCGGCGTCGATTTCGACATCAAGGTGCTCCCTCCACCCCATCTCCGGCCCTCCGTGCTTAATCGCCATTTTGTAGCTCGAAGTTTGCAAAAAAAAATTTTTGGGGTCGAAAAAGTTTGCAATTTGGGGCGTCGGCCTCTACCGTTTTCTATCTCGGCGTGTTTATGTTGCTCTTAGGTTAATTCGCGAGGCATTTTGCTCGTCTATGCTTTTCGGAAGTTAGTGTCACACCCCAAAAACTACAAATAATGGGGATGACACGGCCGTTCTTCTTTACAAAGGACGTAGCCTCAAACACAACCTACAAACTAATATTAACTTATATATGTGACAGCCTCCTCTCTTGTCCTACATCGCCTAGGGAGGGAGATATTGGTCAATTTATAAGGCTTGGGTCCCTCTAACCTGTGTAATGCGTTTTAAAACCGTGAGGGAAAAGACCGTGGTTGGGATGGCGGTTCGTCCACGCTAGGGCGGGTAACCCAAAGCGGACAATATTACACAATGGGGCCCGAAATGTTACAAGTGGTATCAGAGCCGACTCCCGATCGCGTGTGGGACCACAGCTTGAATGTTGTTCTGATACTTGTGGGGCTATAGCGAGGACGCTATTCTATTAAGAGGTGGATAGTGTGACAGCCTCCTCTCTTATCCTACATCGCCTAGGGAGGGAGATATTGGTCAGCTTATAAGGCTTGCATCCCTCTAACTTGTGTAACGCATTTTAAAGCCTGAGGGAAAAGACCGTGGCTGGGATGGCGGTTCGTCCGCACCAGGGCGGGTGACCCAAAACGGACAATTTTACACAGTGGGGCCCGGGATGTTATAAGTATAAATATCATATAAACCTTTAAATTGGTTGCAACATCATAGTTTCTATAATCCACCAAAAAGAGAAAAGATATACTTCAAAACTTAGACGATTCAACCACTAGTAAAGATCATTTGCACCACTTCCCTAAACCATACCAAAAACAAAATAGAACTCCCCAAAAGTTTCCCACGACGGCGCACTTGCTCTATTTGCCACTAGCTGAGGAACCTGAAAGGGACAAGGACCCCTGGAGTGCCAAAAGTTGGCACAAAGGACACTTAAGCCGCAAAAGTTACAAAAAAGGTACACTTAAGTGTGCCAAAATCGGAGCAAAATGGATCACTTGAGTGCTAATCCGACCAAAATCCAGCCAAAAGGCTGACGTGGCATTTTTCCGAAGAACCGAGCCCAAAACGACGCCGTTTCGCATGCCGACATGGCCAAATAATGCAAAAAATGGCGTCGTTTTGGACTAAAAATGTGATAAAAAATAATATAAAAATTAAATAAATTAAATTTAAAATTAGATTTAGTTAAAATATTAAAAAATAATAATTTTAATAGTTAAAATATTAAAAAATAATAATTTTAATAGTTAAAATATTAAAATAATAATTTTAAAATTACATTTAGTTAAAATATGAAAAAATAAAAATTTTATAATTAATAAAAATAAAAATAAATAAAAATAAAAATCTAAAAATTATATTTAGTTAAAAATTAAAAAATAATAATTTTAAAAAATTTTAAAAATAAAAAATTTTAAAAAAAAAAAAATTTTAAAAATAAAATTTTTTAGAAAAATTAAAAAATAAAATTTTTTTAGAAAAATTAAAAAATAATAATTTTAAAATTAGATTTAGTTAAAATATTTATTAAAATAATTTTAAAATTAAATTTAGTTAAAATATTAAATAATAATAATTTTAAAAATTAAAAAATTAAAAAAATTAAAAAAAATTATAAAAATTTATAAATTAATAAAAAGGGGGCGATGCTGAGGATCCGCCCCCTTTTTTTTAATTTTTAATTTTAAAATTATTATATTTTAATATTTTAACTAAATTTGATTTTAAAATTATTATTTTTTAATATTTTAACTAAATCTAATTTTAAAATTTTTATTTTTAATTTATTTTTAATTTATTTTTATAATTATTATTTTTTAATATTTTAACTAAATTTAATTTTAAATTTTTTTAATTCTTTAACTAAATCTAATTTTAAAATATTTTTTAATTATTTTTTTAATTTTTAATTTTTAAAATTAGTAATTTTTAATATTTTAACTAAATTTTATTTTAAATTTGTTATTTTTTTTAATATTTTAAATAAATATAATTTTAAAATTATTATTTTTTAATATTTTAACTAAATGTAATTTTAAATTTATTATTTTTAATATTTTAACTATTAAAATTATTATTTTTTAATATTTGAACTAAATCTAATTTGAAATTGAATTTATTGAATTTTTATATTATTTTTTTACCATATGAACCGAAAGCGACGCCGTTTTTATATTATTTGCCACATCGCATGCAAACGGCATCGTTTTGGGTTCATTTGCTGGGAAATTCGCCGGAAAAATGCCACGTCGCTTTTGGCAGGATTTTGATCGGAGTGGCACTTAAGTGATCCGTTTTTTTCGAATGCGACACTTAAGTGTACCTTTCGTAACTTTTGGCACTTAAGTGTCCATTTGTGCCAACTTTGGCACTGAGCGTTCTTATCCCGAACCTAAAAAGATCAAAGGAGGAATGGGATGAGCAACCACAGCTCAGTGAGTAATACATATCTTCTAAGTAGATCGAACAACCACTATGCATGTATACAAAACAATACCAAACTTCATAAGCCAACTCAATATATAAAATAAGTATTGAATCTTATATGAGTTATTTCTTATCATCAAGATTTATAGTAATATGAAAAACTCATTTGAATCGCCATCAAAATTCAAGTATCAATGGTCTATCCATTGATCAATCTTTTGCTCAATAACTAACCATGGTCACGACACAACGCCCTGTGACAAGGCGACCAAGATTCTCCCCTTGGCAAGGTCTCCACCTACAAAGCCGGTGGCTAGGCCCAGAAGGATATCCTAAACCTGGTATGCATACCCCAAAAACCCTCACGGGTTCACAGTCATATTGAGCATAAATAACCATTATCCAATACCAGAAATTCAATCCAAAAATCAATATCTTAAACCAAACAAATAACATTTTGCAACATAGCACATCATCCATTTCATACTCGTTTCTCAAATCATCATAAACCTTTTCATAAATCAGTCGCAAATTAATTTCATATATGTTTCTCCACAAACCTTGTATAATGTGCTTTTCAAAGATTCACAATCAACCAAAGGGTAGCAATTGCTCGATCTGACTTTTATGCAATAAAAATGCTCTTCTTGATTCAATATATATACATACATACTTCAAGACATGATTTTATAAAACCAAAGAAGATATAGTACCACTCACCTTATCGTCTACGACCAAACGACAAATGATACTTGTATCTTCGAACTCAAAGCCCTATCAAATAACCGAAGAATAATGTTAAAATCTAATAAAATTATATCTCGACTACAAAATGACTAAGTTACGCCTTAACTCTAACAAAAGGACTTCTGCGCGCTAACAAGTCGCATATCCAAATTGATTGTTTAAGCGCAAAAATTGATCGAGCCTTAACTTTCTCTTCCGAACCCCGATCCGAACGTACTTATAGTCAATAGAGAGCCCTTGACACATATTACAAGAATCCCAAATTGGTCATCCCAAAATCAAGCCGAAAAAATGACAAAATACGGGCCCAAAGCTGCTGGACGCGTACTGTTCACTGCACGCGGGAAACTTTGGAATTTTGTTTTGGACAAACCATAAGCTCAAATCACGATCCGAAAAATCCCACGGCTCCACAACACCCTAAATTACCATTCTTACAAAAATACGTGGCTCAACGACTCCAAAATTAGACTTCGCCGCTCGATTTTCCAAAAATTCCGAATTTGAGTCCTAAATCCAAAAATTACTTCAATCGGACAAACGAGATGCTTGATCTCTTACCGGGTTATGGAGTCGAATTGGCTTGGCAAGGCATCCGAGGTGTGCACGTGCCAAAACTTCTTTCCTTTCTTCCCTTTTCTCTTCTTCTTCTTCTTCTTTTCTTTCTTTTCTTTTTGGTTGAGGAAACTCTCAGCTTCTATTTAGCCGAGCCCTCTCCCATCTCCTTTTTGCTTTAATGACTTTTCGGTTTCTTTTTCAGTTTCTTCTTTTGGGGCCTTTAAAACTTCGTTTTCTATTTCTTCTTTTGGGGCCCACTAGCCTAATGTTACACTTAGTGAGTGGGTAATTGTTGTCTGTGTCCTGGGCTCTTCTTTCTTAGCGTTCCGAAAGAAAGGGCATAATCTTTTTGGTCCCGATTGGAACGCAAGATGCCGATGGAATTTGCTCAAATTTGAATGTTGTTTTGTAAAATCAAGGACTACAAATTGATTGATTTCGTTCGATAAGAACCCCCTCCAGATTCTCCAGCCGATTAGGGTTTTCTTGCTCCGTTTATGTTAATCTATCTTTGGAGTGAGGAAATATGGTTATATCATTGATGTTGAGTCTCTAATGTGTGATTAGAAAATAACACTTTTTGTATCCTATTACTGTTAGTGAGTAGGGTATGTGATTTTTTATGTATTGGTTTCCATGTTAAAACCTTAGTGTCATTGTTGGCTCTGTCTTATTGTCATTTTGGTATTACATATTGCTGGTGGTTGCTGGGGTTGAGTTGATTTCGGTTGGTTTAGTTTCGTTATTAGTAAATTGTTGCCCGATTCTCCCCAATATTATCGTCCAACGCTTTGTTCTATCATCATATAGACATTTTTATATTAGGAACAAGGGGCATGTCATACTCTGAATAATCCACGGAATAATTTTTTTTTCTTAAGCTTTGTTTGTTTCGCAAGATATTCACTGATCAAAGCCCTTCACACTTAGTCTCTCTCTATATATCAGTTTCGGTTCAGCCTGTTCTCTTCATTCCCAAGTCCTAGAGACCGACTTCATCATTGCTACTCAGTCTTTCCCGATCATCACCCCCTTCTCGTTTCTCGGTTCGGATCCAATCATGGGTGTCATCACTTACGACTCTGCGATAACGTCCATATCCCTCCGGCCAAGATGTTCAAGGCCGCTGTCCTCGACGCTGATAATCTCATCCCTAGGGTCCTCCTGCAAGCCATCAAGAGCGTCGAATTCCTCAAGGGCGATGAAGGTCCCGGGACCACCAATTTGATCACTTTCGGCAAAGGTTAGTCCATCCATATTAGGAACTTAGGATCACTCTCGATCAAGGCGGTTTTAACCTTACGGAACATTATAATGAACATTGAAAAAAATGGACATATAACTTGTTTAAGCTCCGTAGACTTATTGTACAACGAGTTGACAGGTGCGGTTCCTAGTGGTCGCCTCTTCCAATAAGCACCAAAAAGCGCTTTTATCGCAAATCCAGGCTTGTGTGAAAATGTGACGAGGTGGGATGAACAGTAAATCGACCGACCATAGGGAAAAGGTCCTTATTGATGCGAGCTACTTCTGGTGACTTCAATTGCTGTGATTTTGGTGCTTCAACAACGAAACAAGGAAGTCAATGAAGTACGAGAAATTTGAGTCGATCATATGTGAAAGGGAAGGGAGGTTCACATTCAATTGCCTACAACACAATTTTGACAAAGACTCGAGAATGAGCTAGCGTCGTATTTATATAAAGCAAAATTCGGCTTTTAATTTCTATATGTTCCATTTAGGTTTCATATGAATTCAATCAAATTTAGCTATTTAGATTAATTTAGTACATACGACATGCTCATCAAATAACTTCAGCAATGCATCCATGCCCCTCTCCAATACTTTTCTCCCAAAACCTATGCTGTTGTTATGCATTAATATTTTCCGAATCTTCCGTCGCAGTGAGATGATTGACAAGTTTAATCAATTTTGTCTCAATGCGACGAAATTCATTAATTAATCTGATCTAACACCCATGGACATTCTCCTATACGTTCACATGGTCCGTGACTACGACAAGATGAACTAGACAAAAGAAGAAAATTAAATACGAAGAAAGCGTTTCTAAAAATCTACGTCGCTATACCGTTGGATAAAAAGGAAAATTAAAAAAAATGTTTAATGAGCAAGTGACCCGTGAGCCAACCTCGCTTGATCCACCACACTTCCACCAGACAATTAGCAGAAAATGGTTCGCAATAATATTATTTAAAAGGACTAGACACATGAAAGCAAGTAGAAAAATTCAAAATCTATAGACGTCCATCTTGATTTTCAGAGCAGCCTTTGTTGACTAAAAGTAACAAAGCCTTGTAATTACCAAACTACCTTTCCCATTTTTTTTCTGCTAAATTGGATTAGTGCAACATTGAGATCAATCTGTACTTTTTCTTATCGATGGAAGCTCAACAGAAACATGAAGCACCGAGATCACCCAGCAGGAAAAATTGTGCCTCGATTTTTCGAGTTTTTCTACTGCACAGAGTTAAGCGAATATTATTTATGAGTATGAAATTGATGATAATTCTTCACGAGGCCTCTACCAACCTTAAAGATTGCTACTTTTGCGAACGGATTGAAAAGAAGTAGGATGAGATCTGGGTGGATCGCGACCTATGCAGCTAAGGGCTTGATATTTTCTATGATAGTAACACTATGTAAGAAATCAGTGAAGCTCAGCCAAGAGAGTTTGCTGAGCAAATGCTCCTGGATCAAAAGTCAAGTCTATACATGAAAGGGAAATGGAAGAACGTTTGGTATCATTCTAGGATGGTGCCTTCTCTGACTAATATTCCATTATCATATAGACAAATTTTATTTTATGAACAAAGTCCATGGCATGATTGAACAACCCACAGACTGATTAAGATTTTTTTTATTAAGTTTCGTTTGTTTTGTAAAAGAATATTTTTTTTTTCATATAACTTATAAAAGGAATGAATAAAATATATTTTCATCATTCACGGAAATATTTAGATATAAATTACTGTCAATAATGCAAAAATTTCTCATCAAATAATTATACCAAATGATACAAATAGTTATTTAATTATTTATTTTGTACAAACGAGCACACTTGAAGAAAATATCCAATGATGAGAACCCTTCAGACTCGGTCTCTCTATATATGTCAGCTTCGGTTCATCCTCTTCTCTATTTTGTACCAAACTAACACACTTGAAGAAAATATCCAATAACGAGAATCCTTCAAACTCGGTCTCTCTATATATGTCAGCTTTGGTTCTTCTCTTCACTACCAAGTCCTAGAGACCAACTTCATCACTGCTAATCAGCCTTTCCTGATCACCCTCTTCTATATTTCGGCTCTTCCATTCGGATCCAAATCATGGGTGTCGTCATTTACGACTCCGAGGTCATGACCCCAATCCCTCCAGCCAAGATGTTCAAGGCCGCTGTCCTCGATGCCGATAACCTCATCCCCAAGGTGCTCCCGCAAGCCATCAAGAGCGTCGAAGTCCTCGAGGGCAACGGAGGTCCCGGGACCGTCAAGTTGATCACTTTTGGCGAAGGTTAGTCCGTCCGTGTTAGGATCGCTCTGGATCAAGGCTGTTTCAACCTTATGGAACATCATAATGAACATTAAAAAAGATAGATATGTAACTTGATTAATTAAAGATGTTTCTAACCATTGATTTACACAAGTGATCACGTGACTTGACTCCAATCGAGGGAAATCAGGCCATGTCTACTAAGTCAATTGTATCAGATTGCAGTTGGAACAACCTAAATGGCCCGATCGATACCATCAAGATCGTTGCTCGTGATGTTGAAACCGGCGAATTCTAAACGTGAATATTATTTTTTCTTACTTTGATAGGCAGTCACTACAAGACAATGAAGCAAAAGGTCGAGTCCCTGGACAAGGAGAACCTCATCTACTGCTACTCAATCATCGAGGGCGACGTGCTGGGCACCACCTTCGAGAAGATCAGCAACGAGGTGAAGATCACCGCATCGCCCGAGGGAGGCTCGGTGTGCAAGAACACGAGCAAGTACTTCACCATCGGCGAGGTGGAGATCACTGAGGAGAAGATCAAGGCCGGGAAAGAGAAGGCGTCCGAGATGTTCAAGGCCATCGAGGCTCATCTCTTAGCAAACCCTGATGCCTATTGAGTAGATCTCATCGCTATCTTGGATTGTTCATGGTACTGTGTGAAATCTGTCTGGTTGTGCTAAATTCACAAGGAGAGAAGAAGAGTTTGGGTCACTCTGTGTTTGGAGTAAAGCTTCTGGGGCTGGTGAGCGTAGCTGTTCTTGTATTTGCTGAGAATAAGAGAATGAAAGGTGTGGCAGGAATCTGGTGAAGTGGTTTTTGTGGAATTTTGTAAATTGTGCTACATAAATAGCGTATCAAGGGAATAAAAGTTATATAAGCTTGATATTTTGTTGGTATCACGAGATTCTCTAATTTTCAATAAATTCCATAAAATAATAGAATTCATGAGTAACAAATGACTAAATCCGAACTTATATTTCGAATTTGAATTGACATTTAAAACTATCGATGTGATAGAATCTTTCACAAATTGTTATGTATATGATCATTGATGAAAAGTACATTCTTATTATTATATGTCAAGAAAGCTATCGGAAAATAAAGTTAATGTGTTTAGGTTTTGGACTTATCTTATTGTAACGCTTGGGCTATTTGAAATTCTATGTAAGCTAATCCTATCTTATCTCTTTGATGGGGACATCTTTGATGGGGACATTGGATTAGCCAAAATGCTTCAACACTGATAATGATAAAAAAGAAAAAGAGAAGCAAAATATAACGGAAAAGCAGCAGCCTCCACTCCACCCCCCAAACTTAGACGACGACCTGATCTTGGGACACCCCGATTGCCGACCCAATTTTGACTGAGTCAAACTGTCGGGCTAGTGAAGTTTGAATCAACCCATGAAAATGAAGAAATATATTATGTGATGTTTATATTACGCGACAAGTTAACGTGATATCAACTAATAAAGTATTCTCGTTTGCTACATATTAAACAAGACAAAATTTGATTAATACACTTTTCTTCGAACAAGGACATTTCGTTATAGCGGCAAATTGTTAGATGGAACTCCACAACAATCATTTCAAAGGGATGGCCGCCCATGTGAGCACGAGAATGTTCATCTTTTGGAACATAAACTTTGACATTTCAACATGAATCTGAAAGGGACCGAAATCATTTTCATGACCAAAAGAACAAAAGAGACCCCCTTAATTCCTCTTTTCCATTCCTTTAGGCTGCAAATCCTTGACTCTCCTATTTTCCTCGAGCGTGACTCTTGCCAAACCAACCCTACCCATTGACATAATTCCAACCATAATTAGGAGGCATTGACAGGACTCAGAAGCACTCTTCTCTGGGGTTATTTCTTTCTCATTGCCAATAGCCATGGGTGCAACCAGCTTCACACAAGAGCTCACATGCCCGATTGCTCCGGCTCGCATTATTAAGGCCTTGATTGTCGAGTCAAATACCCTGATCCCGAAGCTCCTGCCTCAGTTCATAAAGAGCGTGGATTTGGTGCAAGGCGACGGTGGAGCCGGGAGCATTGAGCAAGTTAAATTTCACCGAAGGTATGTATACTCAACACTCATCGAGCAGGGAGTTTCAAAATGTAATTGCAGCTAGTCCTTTCAAGTATGTGAAGCACCAGATCGACGAGCTCGACAAGGAGAACTTCATGTGTAGGAACATGATGATCGAGGGCGACACGCTGGGTGGCAAGTACAGCCCTTCTCTGGGGATCGTTACCTTTTCGAACAACAGCTTCATCGGAGAAATGCTGCGAGATATATGCAGCGACTTTGCTCTTGGATATCTCGCGGTCAATGAAAATAACTTCACCGAGCTGCCGCCTGACTGCTTAAGGAATTTTCCGGGGCTAACGAGAGTCCGTCTGGACAGCAATCAGTTCACTACAGATTTCATGAGTTCGTTCAGACCGAATCTGGACTTTATAAGCCTCAGCAACAGCTGATTTGTCGGGAATCTCTCTGCAGAATGGGGAGAGTGTATGAATCTCACGAATTTGCTGATAGATGATAACAAAATTGCCAGCCGCATCTCATCGGAGCTCAGGAAATTGTCCCAGTTGCATGTTCTGACTTCCTACGGCAATGAACTGACTAGGAAAATTCTCGACGAGATGGGAAATCTAGGGCAGTTGATAAGGCTGAACTTGAGCAACAACCATTTGGCCGGAGATATTACCTCCTCGTTAGAAAACTTATCGAAGCCAGATGATCTTGTTTTTTGGGGAGAAGGCATTGAGCGGTAGCATACCAAAAGAGCTAGCAAATTGTGAGAATTTACTGAGCCTGAACTTGAGCAACAACAATCTGTTGGGTGTCATGTCGCCAGAGCTGGGGAACTCGTTCACGCTATAGAACCACCTAGACCTGAGCCACAATTCACTAGCAGGATCAATTTCTTCCAATTTAGCAAAGCTCACTGAATTGAAAAATCTCAATGTTTCGCATAACGATTTATCGGGTATGATCCCAGCTGCTCTCACCAGCATGAGCCGTTTAAGCTTCTTTGGCTTCTTGTAAAACAAGCTGACAGGCGCAGTTCCTAGTGGTCGCCTTTTCCAACAATCAATGGGAAGTGCTTTTATCGCAACCCGGGCTTGTGAGGAAACGCGACGGAATGTCTCCACGTGGGTCGAGCAGTAAATCGACTGACCATCGGAGAAAGGTTCTGATTAATGTGATTGTTGCGTTTGCTGCTTACTACTTCTCGTGACTCTTATTGCTCTGATTTTGGTGCTTCGGCGGTGAAACAAGCATCTCGATGATTTACACAAGTGATCACATGACTTGACTCCAATCGAGAGAAATCAGGCCATGTCTAAGTCAATCGTATCAGATTGCAGTTGGAACATCCTAAATGGCCCAATCGACACCATCAAGATTGTTGCTCGTGATGTTGAAACCAGCGAGTTTTCAACGTGAATATTACTTTTTGTTACCTTGATAGGCAGTCAGTACAAGACAATGAAGCACAAGGTCGAGGCCCTGAACAAGGAGAACTTCACCTACAGCTACTCGATCATTGAGGGTGACGCGCTGGGCACCACCCTTGAGAAGATCAGCTACGAGATGAAGATCACTGCATCACCCGAGGGAGGCTCGGTGTGCAAGAGAACGAGCAAGTACTTCACCATTGGCGAGGCGGACATAACTGAGGAGAAGATCAAGGCTGGGAAAGAGAAGGCGTCCGCAATTTTCAAGGCTATCGAGGCTTATCTCTTGGCAAACCCTGATGCCTATTGAGCCGATCTCATCGCTATCTTGTCTTGTTCACGGTACTGTTTTAGATATGTCTGGTTGTGGTAAACTGAAAAGGAGACAAGAAGAGTTCGAGTCACTCTATGCTTGGAGTTAAGCATGTTGGGCCGATGGGTGCTGTTGTTCGTCTTTGCTAAGCAGTGGTTTTTGTGGAATTTTGTAAATTGGGTTACATGTGGAGGGTATCAAGGGTAAAAAAAGTTGAATAAACTTGATGTTTTGTTGGTATTGTGAGATTCTCTAATTTTCAGTAAATTTCATGCAATGATAGACTTCATGAGTAATAAATGAAATGCCAAATGGCCAATAAAATCTCAAACGTCGGCCCAGTATTTCGAATTTGGACTAACATCTAAAACTATTGATGTGGCACAGTCTTTCATAAACCGCAATATATATGATCATTAACCATAAAGTACATTCTTATAGTATGTAAATAAAGTTATAAGGAAAAAAAAAAACATAGTTGAATGTGTTTGGGGTTTGGACTTATCTAATTGTGACATTTGGGCTATTTGAAATTCTATTTAAGCCAATCTTATATCTTGATGCTCAAAAATCAAAGTTCGCTCTTATGCTCATATATAATGGGAATGTCAACAATATGACGACGAGTTCATGAAAATCAATCACTGTCGATTTGTCAATAGCAACAGCATATCTTTGTGAACTAGGACGCCGTATAAATCGGGAGAATTACCAAAAAAGTCCTAAACCTACTACAATTGTGCCAATTTAGTTCTAAACTTCTTTTTTTTTTTTTGCCAATTTAGTCCTAAATTTTTTTACAATTGTGTCAATTCAGTCCATCCGGCCAAAATTGGCTAGTTGGTGTTGACGTGGATGCCGGCCGGCTAGAGGTGAGGGCCGGCGAGCTCACCCCCACCGGCCACTGGCGAAGGCAAGCCTCGCCCAGCGACGGTGAGGCCGCTATCGCCCAGCCAAGGCGAGGCTTGGCCTCACCCAACCATGGCGAGGTCGAGCCTCGCTTAGCGACGGTGAGGTCGCCGTCGCCTAGCCAAGGCGAGGCTCGCCTTCGCCAATGGCCGGCGGGGGCGAGCCTTGCCAAGCGACGGCGGCCTCGCCGGCCACCGGCGAGGTCGATCTTCGCCGACGGCGGCCTCGCCGTAGCTGGGCGAGGCTTGCCTTCGCCAATGGCCGGTGGGGGCAAGCCTTGTCGGCCCTTTTTGGCCGGCCGGTTGGCGCCGGCCGAGGAAGAAGAAGATAGGAAAAAAAAAAAAATTAAAAAAATTTTAAAAATTTTAAAAAATTTAAAAAATTATTAGAAAATCGTTCGCCCGCCGGCCGGCATCCATGTCAGCACCAAGCGGCCAATTTTGGCTGAATGGACTGAATTGACACAATTGTAAAAGGTTTAGGACTAAATTGGCAAAAAAAAAGAAAAAAAGTTTAAGATTGAATTGGCACAAATGCAATAGGTTTAGGACTTTTTTTTTTTAATTCTCCTCGTATAAATCCTTAATTTATTAAAATGTTTAGATTTTAGTAGGGCTAGCAAAATGGGTCCCAACCTATTTTGTGAATCAAATTTAATAAGCATCGAGAAGTCAATAGATGATTGATTTGGTATTTTTGTACTTGTATTGCGAGTTTTCATAGTCGTAACCCTGTAATTTGATTTGGAAGATTCGCCCAAAAAATAGAAAAAAGGAGGCTCTACATTTGAGTAGCATAATTTTTCATGCTACTTGAGAAGAGAAGAGAACCATTTGCAACATCAATCTATCAATCTAGCAAGACTTCTTGAATGTCCGTTCTTTGTGAAAAATGCTTCTCATCCTACCTTAATTGATTGAAACATTTAATCCCCCAAGATGTTGAAAGTGACAAATAGATCATTATGTGGAATCGACTTGATGGATGGTGATATGATGATGGTGAGCACACTTTACTATCTCAATGTGATTTTTATATATAAATATTTGCATAGATCTCCAAGTACCATCCTCGCTGCTAAGGTTTGATGGTATTTAGATGAGGTGCGGTGAGGACTAAAATTGGATGGACACATGTCGCAATCTAAAAATGGAGATAATAGATAGATCGGGAGAATTATAAAAAAAAAAAAAAGTCCTAAATCCATTACAATTGTACCAATTCAATTTTAAACTTTTCGTGATTATGTCAATTCAATCTATTCGGCTAATTTTGGTCGGCTGGTGTTGATGTGGACGTTGGCCATTTGGCCAACACTGACGTGGCAATTTTTAATAATTTTTTTTAATAATTTTTTTTTATTTTTCCTTTTATCTTTTTCTCTTCTTGATTCTTTTACTTCTTTGACAAGTTTCATCGGCCACGAGCGAGACCTCGGGGCCACGCGTGAGGTGGCTTCACCCAGATCTAGGCCAGTCATGACAAGATTGGCCTCCTCTAGATTTGGGTGCCAATGCTAATGTGAATAATGTTTCTAATTTTTTAAAAACTTTTTTTCCTTTTTCTAGTTTCTTTTCTTTCCTTTTTTTTGCTTCCTTTGTCCCTCCATTAGTATGTGGCCCCAGCAAATCCATCAGACCTTGCTAGCTGGCGAGGGCATCTTGGCCCTTGCTATCAACCCCGAAGCCATGGACCAGCCAATGGCTGACAAAGGGAAATAAGAAAAAAAAATAAGAAAAATAAAAAATATATATAAGAAAAGAAAATGAAGAAAATGAAAACAAGAATAAGAGAAAAAAATTGATATTTTTTTTTTTTTTTCAATTACAAAAATTGTCCACCTCAATACCCGTCATGTGCCATACGATGGCTAGTGTCTACGTCAACAATTTTCGATCAAAATTGGTCGAAATGACTATATTAGCAAATCGTCAAAATGTTTAAAATTAAATCGACTAATTTTAATAGTTTATAACTCAATAGACATTCATAAAATGGGATCCTTTTTATTTTTTGTAATTATCTACGTTCACTGTCAAATAAATAGGTCCAGAATCACTTTAGAGTTATATTTTACGTGTCAATACCAACCAGCTTTGAAATAAAAATCAGAGATCGGAGGAGGAAAATCACATATCCAGACTTTTCCACAATTCTCCTTGAGTTGCATATTGCAATTCCTTTTTATCTCATCCCTTGACTTGACTTCTGCGCCTGCTGCTCACTAGATTATACCCCGCCACGAATCAAACACCAAAACTCATTTGCATGCACAGAAATCGGGCGCCTAGGAGGGAGAAGTGGGGAAATGAAAGTAAATGGAAATGAGTTCGGTGTTTGATTCTATTTTTTTTGTGAGTAGTGAAGAGAATTATTTTGTTCCGGTTTTCTTCACCTAACTCTCGACTCAGAGAGTAGGTGATGAGAATTATTTTCTTTGCACGCCAGATAGGTAAGTGACTAAGTGAGTGCTTAGGATTTCGTGACTCGAGAGTGCCACAAATTGGACTGGTTCAAAGTGAATCGGACATGGCCACTCTAGACGAGTGATTTCATAAACCCACAAGTTTCTACATGTTTAAAGTTAACAATTTGATTCCAGGGTGATGAAACGGATGAAATGAGCCATTCATCCATTTAATTTACATGAAGTGTGTATCACTTTGAAATTTTGGGAAACTACAATTAATCATTCTAAAAATTTAAATTATTAGACGAATACGATGTTTAATTCAAATACTTTAATACAAATACTTTTATACTCATCTTCACTCGTAAACTTGACTTGATCTAAGATCGAAACATGAGAACATATAATAGATGAGCAAATAGGACCTGAAAATGTTTGAACTTAGAACCTCTGCTTTAATAACATATGAAATTTGATGGAATTATATCCAACAATTCTAATAAGTCAAGTCATTAGAGAAACACATGGTTTAGCTTACATGCATTAACAATCACCTTTGATCTGACATAAAGGAAAGCAACCGTAGAGTGAGTCACACTCACCAAGGAAAACATATATTATTACTACATATTACAGATAATATGGAATGATCAATTCAAATCAGTGACTTGGAGGATGTAACGCATCCTCACATTTTGCTTTCGCCGAGTCATCGGTCCTCGATTCACCGGCAACATCCACAGGCGGACTAGCGAAGGTCTTCTTCTCCCTTCTGTTATCTTTCGCGTCATCGTCATCATAAATGTACGTCTCAACTCTCCCCAAATAAATGTAAGCGAGAATAAGCCAGAATGTTAGTCGACGAAGAGGATGACCGAAGATTTCAAAGAAGATAGGCCCCCCTAACAATTTAGCAAATGAGATAATGAGGAGGAAAACGAGTCCCAAATAAAATATGGTGTTAGCAAGCCATGGGAGTTTGCCAGCGGTCAAGGTGACACCAGTTAAGAAAGCGGTGGACATCGCCGGGAGTGCAATTTGTAGTGGTAGCGTTGTGCGCTCGAATGCAGCGACTAAAACGTCGACATCAACTGTCTGCGCCCAGATGAGGTTGACGACCACAGTCATTGAGCAGAACATCGCGATGGTGTTGCAAATCGCAAAAGCCTGGAACATTCGATTGTCCAGCATCGTAGCCATGCCCCGCTCATCTTTGGAGGCTGTGTCCGAGCCGTTAAATCCTCCAGGAACTGCAAAACCAGCTGCAAAACTCACTGTGGTCACAAGCGTTGCCACCACCATGCGGGAATTGATGTAATCCTTGACGATGTCCCTGCTCGGCATGCTTTTGCGCGAGCGGACTACTGATAACTCTTCATCTCGAGCTTTCGCTCTAAGTAGGAGTAACTCTTGGTTTCCAAGTTGACCTTTTCCCGCGAGCGAGCAAGCCAACGCCAGGTATGCCAATTGCTGAGGTCGGAAGCATGTAAAAAGGAAAATAAGAACAAAATTATTCCATATTGATAACGGGAATGAACTCTGGAAACGTTTGCTTCTAAAGATGCAGTTTCTGCTCTTTTTGAAGAATTAGCACAAAACTACCAAGTTCATTTTAGATGAAAAAAGAGGCATGAATGGAATTTATGTGGGCAATCATTTCATAGGTCGACAAAATGATAATGTTATGAGATTGTGCTACATATGGAGCGGTCAAATTTGTCACATTGACCCCTGGCCTTTTATGAAAAACAGAATGCAACCTTGGCAAACCCTGCCTTTTTATTCATGACTGTATTCAGAGGCTCAATTAAACGATATATATAAATTGTTATCTCCGTGTTATGAAAGACACGTTACTTGTTTCTAACTGCAGAGAAATTCATGATCACAAATTTTAATTACCTCCTATCAAGACTAAATTAGGGACTTGCAGAACATTTATCCGAGAGGAGTCTCGGCTATTCTAGAAATTTGATCAATACTTCTACTATCTAGTTGGCTAGGAGACATAATGATTTGAATACAAGATCAGCCTTAACTAATGCATTAGTCTACGTAATCTCCAGTAAGTTAATAAATAAAATAGTGACTGTTCATGTTACCTACATGCCGAATGTTATACCCCTCTGCCTGGTGTCGTCGTCGAGCAATGTCAACAGCAAGCAAGCATTCATTGTTGAAAATGCTTGGTAGAATTCCGTCAGTCCGCAAAAGATCAATCAAAGCAGCGGGCTGTGAATGCATCGCAGCCAAGTGCAAAGCTGTATTTCCATCATCATCTGCTGCATTTAACATCTTCCCTAGAATTGGATTCTTCCCTAGAATTGGATGGCTGAGTATATATCTCACTACGGAGACTCTACCATATTTTGCGGCAATATGAAGAATGTTTTTCCCTTGCCCATTTGGCAAAAGTGATACTTCCCTTAGCTTCTCAATATGTTCAACATAACCCATCTTGCTTGCAATATGAATGGGGAGATCTCCATTCATGTCCGGTTCTCGGGTCAAATATTCAGTTTCTGGTCGTAAGAATTCGAATACCCAGGCGTGATTCAGGTGAGCTGCTAAGTGGAATACATTGCCCCCGTTGGAGTCGGTCATTGCAAATAGCTCCATGTTTTTCTTGAGCATCAGGTCGAATAAATCTGGGATCAGGAGCTCCAAATTAGGATGGTTGGAGCTTGGTTGGTCTCAATATATTTAAAACCATTTTGGAGTAAGGACATCTTTGACATGCCTTAATCACTACTAGTATTGATAGTCGACAATAACAGATTAGATTGCAATACCAAAACTAGTTAATGACATCGACAGGTGCTTAAGATTTCACTGTAAAAATCTTACTAAATGACATAGCAATTTATATGGCATTTCCACGCCATGAATTATTTATACAGTCGGCAGGCGTAATGCAGGCTAAGGCAAGATCAAGAAAAGGAAAATGATATTTTCATATTATGTCCGTCGAATTCTAGCAAGTATCAAGCAGACTTATTTAATTGTCGAGAACATTGCAATAGCCTCCACAGCACCGTATCGAAATCCCCCTTAAAATTGTTCCACCCTCTCTAGATTGAACGTCATCTTCTTCGTAAAGGTATATGGCACTTATTCAGCTCAATTAAGAGATTATGTATTTACCAAAACTTGTGAGTAAAATCTAAGTAAAATTTGTGACCAGAATCTATTTCTAAGATAGTAGAGCTTATAAATCACAAATTACAGAAAGGAAAGGCTCCACCAAAAGAAAATTTATTTTGGCCCCAACTATGAAAATTCAGAGGTGCTAGTAAAGAGGTTCAATAATGCGAGAGAGGTGTTTCAATTGTTTGAGAATATTCCAACGGTGTTTGAGGATTGTGGGTGGCCATTGGACTTCAAAGACAGGTGAGAGTGCTTTAGAGATAACCTCATCCTTAGGGATTGTGCTACTCAATCCCATTATATCTTGTGAATGGACCAAATATATTTTGTGAAATTTTAGTGATTCTGTATGTGCATTGCATGGAGTCATATATATCCTAGCTATAACGACCACATATTTAAGCTGTGATGACACAACACAAAACAAAAGGAGTCTCATTTTACCACCAGAAAAATTACATCCATAATACTAATAAAAGTTCAGTGAACTTTGCAAATTAATCTAGACCGTTGTAACATCTACATAAATAAATAATGATTTTTTCTTTAAGAATTGTCTCTAAAAGTGATTTATAGGGCTCTAATTTGTAAAGGGATTGATTATTTTCCCCACAAAGAGTGTTTTTCTTCCACTTTCCTTTTTATTTTGCTTCAAATTAGGATCTATGTTTGCCTCTTATACCATGAATTTTGTTCAACAAAAGAGGCATTAGTTTTATTGAAATTAGTTCTAATGAGTTTCAAAAACCGCAAATGAGCAATTATTGAAAATTCTTACATTTCTATAATACTTCCTATAAAATATACTCTAATAATATTGTTACGTACATATACAAATTTCATGAGTCATCTAACAACGATAATTAGGAATTTTCTAATTGTGTCGAGTCCCCTATATTTTACATTAATATATAACATGAATTAAGAATTTCACCTTTATTCTATTCAAAAGAAGAAATTTTTTATGAAATAGAAAAATATTTTACCAATTATTTATAATAAAAAACATATTTCAATTTTACACAAATATAAAAGGTGTTCGCATGACAGATGCCGTCATTCTTGAAATTGACGAAGCAATTCAGGCCACAAATTTCAATATGGGTAACCGGTTATATTCTAGATACATTAGTGAAAGAGTGAAAATTGTCCAAAAAATTCTAAATCTATTGCACTTATGCCAATTTAGTCGTAAACATTTTTACTTCTTATTAATTGAGTCAATCCAACCAATTTTGATAGGAATTCGCCAATATGGACACTAGCGGTTTCTTGTAAGATGGTCGGCACTAATGTAAACAATTTTAAAAATATTTTTTGATTTTTTTTTCCTTTCTTCTTCCTTTTGTGCCAGCCACCGACTATGGCCGAGCCAGCTAGCCTCACATGCCTCGGGTAAGATGTGGCCGAACAAGGGGGCTCACCCTCGCCTAGGCGATCTCGCCTAGTTTGGGCAAGGGTTGGTCTTGCCTAACCTAGGTGAGGCTGTCTTGCCTAACCTAGGTGAGGCCAACCCTTGCTAGGGCCTGGCCTTGCCTGGCTAGGCATCACTTACGGCGGGCAAGGTCAACTCACCCAGCCATGGCCGGTAGCTAGCCATCACCGGTGGTTGGTAGCTAGCCACCGATGAAAGGAAGAAGAAAGGGGGAAGAAAGAAAGATAAAAAAAAAAAAAAGTACAAAAATTTCAAAATGAATTAAATTATTATTAAAAATATTCAATAAATTCTAGTCAAAATTAGCCGGATACACTCAATCGCAAAAAGTGAAAATGTTTAGTATTGAATTGACAAAATTGAATGATTTGTGATTGAATTGGCAAAAGTGCAATAGACTTAGGAATTTTTGGATAATTTTCCCAAGTGAAAGAATATTACTAGATTTAAAGAAATAACCTTACCTTATTTAATTGATATGAACCTTAAAAAAAGTGCCTATCATGATAACCTAATTAAAGTACCTATCTACAAAAGCCCATGTCAACGCTCGATTCATTCCACAATGTCATCTACTTTTACATTCAATGAAGAACAAACTGAACTATTATTACGAGATTTCAATCAGTAGTACTTCATAAAAGGATTTTTATATATTGGACAGTAAGAATAAGAAATATATAGTAAATCCAATTTCAATGGGATCTTTTGTAAAGTTTCTAAAGTGCTTATTAGAATTATGAGCTGACAAACTATGAAACAGCCCTTCTACATGCATGTTCACTACATGGAACGTGGTTAAATATGGTAGCATTAGGTTTAATTGTGTTATCACAAATAAGTTAAGCCATTTATAAATGGATTATGAACGTTATGTGTGCAGGTCGACTTCTATAATCTATTCAATGAGTGCAACGTAAGTTTAGACACATACGTTTATTGGGTATGCTAATTTAATATTTGCATCACACAATACATTGTTACGCATTTTCACTTTATGTCTATTTGAAATTGTTTTGCATGTTCAGTTCAAAAAGAGAGCCTCAAACATGTTACGTCGTGCAACGTAAATAATAACATGTGCTCGGATTAATAAATTGGGACAGGATAAAAATAAAGTTACTGCATCTAGGGTTGTAATTATACTTGATAGGGAAAATTGTCCAAAAAGTTTTGAATATATTGTATAATGATTAATTTAGTCTTAAATCTTTCGGTTGTGTCAATTTAGTCATAACAATTTTAATAACTTGCCAATTTAATCATAAACATTTTAACGATATGTCATTTTAGTCATTCTAGCCAATTTTGTTGAAAATCATAGGCATAGTGGTCTAGTAGTACTGAATATCCTACATGGCATAGCCAATGCTAATGCGGATAATTTTTGCAATTTTTTTCCTTTTTCCTTTCATTTCCTTTGTCTTTTATTTTTTTGGTGACCTAGGATCCGCCGGGCCCACCTTTATCCTTTTCTTTTTCTAATTTCTTTTTTTTTTCCTTTTTCTCTTCTCTAACCATCCATAGTTGACACCTAATGGAGGTCGAGCAAGGGCAAGGGTTGCTCTATGCAAGGGTTAGAGGGTAGCCCTCGCCTGAGGCTGGTAGAGGGAAAAAAGGATTAAAAAAAAAGAAAAGGAAAAAATGCAAAAAATTAAAAAATATTTTGTAAAAAAGCCACATAAGCGATCAACATCACGTAGGATGGCTAGCTTTGACTAGACCGCCATGTTAGCGATTTCCAATAGAAATTGTTTAGAAGGGACTAAGTTGGTAAATCCTTAAAAAGTTTAGGACTAAAATAGAGGTTAAATTGACACAATTGACACATTTATAACTTTTTGGACAATTCTCTCTATTCGATATGACTGTAACACCTAAATGCCATCTACCAATCTGATGATCAATGAACGTTAGCTGCACTTCAAGTAGTAAACTTGGGATACATGGCATTAGCAGCCAAAAAATTTCACATAATTGATTATCGTGTGTCTGATGAATTTTATCTCAATATTTTTAATGGTCAAGGTAATATAGGCTACACTACCGTATCAGCTTTTTCTGCAAAGATTATGATAACTGTATTAATTTTAAAATAAAAAATAAAAAATATATTTCTTTATTTAGATCCACTTTTCTTAATTTCTTAAAAACCTATTGATTGTTTGTCACAAACAAATTAATGGTTTACGATGTTCCATCAATTTGCTGAGAGTGATGGAATCTTCACCTCCCTTTTTCCAATGAAAAAATCACGCCTGCGCAGCCTACAGGTTTGCTACCAGTTTATAATTCATGCCCTAAACTTTCATTTGTTCATTTTGGTTCATGGCACACAGCGTCATTGTTAGATTCCAGATTTTCATGGTCATCAATCTTAAATATTTGCACTTGATAGCTTTTCTAATCAAAGATCGACAACACATGAGTTTCTAGTGAAATGGTTGTATTTGTAATATTTAAGCCGATCTGTTATGCTCTAATGTGAATAATTCGTTTATAATGCGGCTAAACCGATGGGTATCCAACTACTTTAACAAGCAGGGTAGGGAATTTTAAGTAAAAATCGGTAAGGGGTTTTTGTAAGAGCAAAAAGTTATTGCACAGATTTGGGACGAGTCAGTCCAGAAATAGATAAATATATTTCCACGTAAATAGATTTAGGTACGTACCGTGTTGTGAACGTATAATGGCACCATGAATGGGCGGCAAGCCTTCTATCCTTGATGGTTCCAACGAGTGTGAAAATAAAGCCTCATGTACAGCGGAGTCGTAAGTCTCGAGGGCTAGGTACAGGGGAGATTTCTCACTCGCGTTCTTCCAGTACACGGGCTCCAAATATTCGCTCAACAAATAGCGCACCAAGTTGGCGTGACCTTCGTGCACGGCTATGTGCAAAGCGGTGTTTCCCCATTTGTTCTTCATCCTCAATAGGAGGTTCTTGTCCTCGACGTTGGGGAGGCCTCTTGCCCGGTGAATCAACATCTCTGCAGCTCCAGTAGATCCCCCATACCGAGCGACCCAGTGGAGTGGGGTATTTCCCCGATCATCTTGGGCGGTTATGAGGTGGTCACCAACATAATCAACCAGAAGCCTTAGGATGTCGTCGTTCTCGGTTGCTGCTGCCATGTGGAGCAGTGATTCGTTGCCTTCAAATCGGGAATTTAAAACGGTAGACCAATCGGTGTACCGCAACAATGGATCATTTAAATCATTGATCAAGGAAAGGAACTCGTCAACCTTGCCGCCTTCGATGACACGTGCCAGTTTTCGAGCATATTCGTAAGCTTTTGCCGGATCTTGTCCCCCCGCGGAAGCCGCCAATGCATTCTTCATTATCTCCCGTCGACCTCTCCAGTTTTTGATCAAGTTGTTCATTCCACCATCCTCCACTTCTATAGATAGCTCTCCTTCCATTGATCCCAAGCTGTGCAAGTAATCTAGCTGTTGAAAAGGAACATAGGTCGTGAAAGAGACGTTATATCAATTAAGTCTTGAATAATGCATCCATCTAATTATCTAAACTTCTATAATAGCTAATAGTGCTCCTTCATAATTTCATATGGCATCAAAACTAGAAAATTTCGAGTTTTTGTAAAAGACAAATACAGACTACATCTTGATGGGATAATTTAAAGCTGAAACACCCACTAACACAACACAGAGAAGAGAAGGAGACATATATCCTTCTTGTTTATTTCACCTTTTCTTCACCTTATTGAAAACAATTACAGGCCTCCACTTTTATATGCTTCACACATAACTCTTAAACTAATGACTAATAAATATAGCTAATGTTCTGAGGTGATAAAATCCTAAGAACTTACAAAACATTGATTACACTTAGAAACATGAACAGTCATGAAATAAAAATACGAACAGACTTCTCAAAAACAATGCTACAATAAAGAATCTAATTAACTCGAGCATCGAACAGTCAATGGTATCAATTCACCAAACAAAATCATCGGTATCAATTCTGGAATATCGGCATTGACAACCATTAATATCAGTAACTTCTCCATTGACATCGGCATCTCATAGTTGATTGACGACATTTGTCGCGACCAAAATTTCAAATGCACTACCTAGGATTTGGCTAATAGATTACTAAGCCTAAACATAGCTCGGGCTCTCCCTAGCCCATACTAATTCGCTACTTAAGTTCAAGTTCTTAATATGCAAATTTTAATTAGGAGTTGTCACTAATCTATTTTCGATGAGTCAATTAGAATTCCAAGTAAAGTAATGGGAGATTTACTTTACTTCTGTAAACTAGAGATTATGAGTTGGAGACTTGATTACGTTAGATTTCTTTAATGCAATTTCGGTACATTTTTCTTTTATTTTGAAAAAATATTTGGCAAGTAGCTTGAATTGATTTTAATTTATCTCCATGATCACATGTGCAAACCATTAATTTAATACCCAGATAAAGCAATGAATAAATTTCAGGACTTGCCTCATGGCATCAAAAGCATTTGCAAGGTTAGATTAGAATTCACATCGACAGTTCTACATATGATTTCTAATTAACACGCAATTAATTTTTTTTTGTTCTTACTTATTTAATGAGAATTATTTATGCAATACATGCCACTAATCTAACATTAAATGATATAACATGGAAACATGACCTAAACTATATGACGTGAAATATTTTGTGTTTGCTTAATGAGCATGCAATCTATCCTAGAAAATGAAATTAATTTATTCAAAGACAATTTTTTTGGATTTTTCTCATGAATTCGAAATTAAAAATGCAATAATTAAATGTGCAATCTAAATTAACCAAATGATTTAATTCTAATGATGGTTAATTTCTAATTAAATGAACCTAGCAACAAACACTAAATGATGTGCATTTCATGAACCTAATTCTATATGATATGCGTATGATTTTTTTTTTGGCATTTTTTAAATAAAAATTAGTAACTAAAAGTACTAAAATATAAAAATCTAACTAAAGTGAGATATTATCTATTTTAAGTTAAGAATAGACCAATTTGAATCCTATCTTAACTTAGAAAATTATCTCATCATGTAATTTAATCCAAAAATATTATCTAACCTAGATACTACAAGCATTTTAATATAACTAGAAAAGAATCTAACTATTCTACCATGCAATTCTATCTAAGAAAACAATTCTAATCCACATGATATGCAAAATACAATTTTTTTTTTTGTATTTTTTTGCAATAAACAAAGCAATTAAAAAAAATAAACAACGAATCATCCATGGCCATCAAAGATATTATCCATCATTCGAATTTAAAAACGATATCTAATTAAACCTGATTATTTTGCTAATAAAATTAATAAATTGATCTTAAACCTTAAACATCAAGATATCAATCAATTATCCCATCTAAAACTTTATACGAATTAGGTGGTATGCCGGGAATTTTAATTATGCATGGAGAAATATTTCAAAAAATAAAATAAGATAAAATAAATCAACCTAATAAAATAAAATAAACCTACCTAATTTGATTTTTTTCTTTTTTTTTCCAAACAAGGCTCGGCAGCTGTGGTGGTGCGCGGCCAAGGGCGGTGGAGCTGCCGGCGTTCGGAGCTCCGGCGAAGGGCGGCAGCCGGCGTGCAGGCGGACCGGCTCGGCGGGCTAGCGCTGGCACGGTGTGCGAGGAGACCGGCGGCGGGGAGGTGCGACGGCAGTCCCGGCGATAGAGCTCGGGCGTCGGCGCTGGTGCAAGAGGCAGGGCAGCAGGCGTCGGTCCGGCAGAGGCTGCGTCGCGGCTGGGGTGGAACGGGAACGGCGAGGCAGAACAGGGACTGAGGTACGACGGAGCAGGGAGCTGCTGCTTCTGGCGTTGGGCTGCAACTGCGTCGATCGAAGGCGGAGGCTGGCGGCAGAGGGCTCGGGTAGAAGCTGCAGGTCGGCGATGGTGCACGGCAGTGGCTGGCGGAGACGTGGCCAGAAGCAGCAACGCGGAGGCGTCAGATCGTCGCGGATCGGCACGGCGGGGCGGCGGTGCGAGCTCGCGGGCGAGGGGTAACCCTGTTGGTTACGCGGCACGAGCAGCAGAGGAGAGGGGGACGTTGGGTGCTGCAGGTCGCTCAGGCGCGGGAGCGGCGGCTTCTGGTGTCGGATTGCAGCAGTGGCGACGCGCGGACGCGCGATGACTCGGGGTCGCGTTCCGGCACGGAAGATCTGGACAGAGGCGGGGCCGGCAGAGGCGGCGTCGCGACTTCGGGGCGCGGAGCAGCGGTGGCCGGCAGAGCGACGTATGGAGTCGAGCAGGGTATCGCGGGTCAACAACAGCGATCGGCAAGGGAACGGTGGCTTCGCGGGGAGACGAGCGGTGGTAGCCGGCGCGGTGAACGGCGTGAGGGTGGCCTGCGGGTTGCTGGAGGAGCGACTGTGGCAACCGGTGCAGCGGAGACCGGCAGGCGGAAGCGTCGCGGCTGGGGGGCGGAGCAGAAACAACGGCGTCGACGCTCGGGGCTGGCTGCCTCTGCTTCCTCTCCTTTTTGGAGACGTGAGAGGTGAGAGAATAATATTGCGTTCGGCTTACGCTCTAGGCAAACAAGAAGATGGTGGGAGCGCAACACGTGTCCACATGGGACCCATAGCCTTCTTCCCCTCTCTCTCCTCTGGGGAACGCACGGAGAAAAGACAGAACAGTAAAAGCGCACTCCTGCTCAGGAAAAACCTCTCCTTTTTTCAATTTTCAAGGGCGCTCTCTCTCCTCACGTTCTTTCCTTCGCACTCCCGCTCAACAAAAACCTCTTTCCTCTTTTCAATTTTCAAGGGCTCTCTCTCTCCCCTCACGTTCTTTCCTTCGTCTTCCTCCCTCATCGGCGACGACCCAAGCAAGAAGCTTGCTCAGATTCAGCAGCAACGGGCCCCGGCCATCAAGGAACGCGATGGTGACCCTAAGCGGAAGCACCGGGTGCAATTCGGCCTGGCGGAGATCTCCCTCCGGGGATTCCTTCCTTCGTCTTCCTTCCTCATTAGCAACGACCCAAGCGAGAAGCTCGCTCAGAGTAAGCAGAACCAGCAGCAACAGACCTTGGCCATCAAGGGACGCGATGGCGACCCGAACAGAAGCACGAGGTGCGATTTGACCTGGTGGAGATCTCCCTTCGAGGACCGCGACCCCTTTTTCTTGCCCGTCGGTCTGTCTTGAATGAGATCTTTCTCCGGGGATTGCGACCCCGTTTTCCTACTCGCTGATTTGTTTATGTTCCGCAAGGGGTTAATAGATCGTGGTCTTTTTTTGCCGTTTTGGTTGCAGCTGACCATCTCTCTCTTTCTCTCTGCGCGTATATGGGCAGGCCACACTCTCCACCATCTTTGCACATCTCCCCTCCCCTCCTGCCTTCCTCCATACCTTCATAACTTCCTCCCCCTTTCCTGACCCTTTCCCTCTCTCTCTCTCTCTCTCTCTCTCTCTCGGAGCGAGCTTGGGACACATAATAATGGAAGCTGCTGACAAGGCGGTGAAGAAAGGAGAAGCCGATTTCGTCTCACGTGAAGTGAACCCCATCTTGCGGAGGATGATGTGAGAGAGATATCGGATGCCGTGCTGATCGAGGAGGTCGCTGGTGACAGCATTCATGAAGGGTTTGTTCTATTACAGAATGGGCAATGCTTTTTTACTTGTAAGGCCTTCTCTTTTCCCAATTTTTTTGGCATCGCAAATGAATTAAGTGTAAACATTTTTCAGTCTCTCTCAGAGATGAGCAATGCACCTGCTTTTTCTGTGAAGGATTTAGAGATGTATGCTGAGCAGCCATTAACGAAGATAAATTGATCATATTATTTAGGGTGACGCTTCTTGGTTTAAAGAGCCATTCATCATCGCGTTGAATCATGGCCAATAGAATAGCGAATGTAGGAATTCGCCTTTTTCTGCTCCGGTCAATGATGATGGGAACACCCAAAAGCGTATGCTAGCTCGCATCTCCATCGGTACACTGATTCGTTACCTCTTGACGACAGCATCTCTGGAGACTCTTTTTATCTAATAACCACCAGGGCATCACTACTACACGATGCGAGTGACTCATGCAGGAGTACAACCTGGCTTATGCCTCATGGCAGGTCAAAAGTCGCAAGATAGTTTGGATGCAAAATCTGAGCTCCAATCAATTATGTCATGGCTGCTGGAGCTAAACCCTTAAAAAAAGTAATGAATGTGCCCTCATTGTTCAAGTTTCAGGCATATGTTCCAATCAATTATGTCATGGTTGTTGGAAGAAGAATGCTCTCCTTTATTAATTGCGCGAGATTACAAATGCGGCGAAGTTCTAAATACAGCAAAGAATCTTGTGAATCCTCAATCATGATGGTATGATGATTGGCTGAATGATTAGACACGCTTCATGCAAATGTGATAGTTATTTTCTTGTTGGAATTATGTCTTCCTCCTAAAAAAACTTTAGATACAAGTCGGGTGCCTTTTTATACGGAACCCGATGCACTTGAATTAAATGGTTTTGCATTCTTTGCCTTTGAGCGTTCCGAATGCCATATACGCAATCCAAAAAACAAATTGACAACGTGTTAGCATCACCATGTGCTATATGATCGAGCACTAAGCATTACATCATAGACTTTTTCCCCTTGCTGTCATCCATCCCTCATGATTTTCATTTACATTATTGATTTGTGTACAAGCTCTTTTACTTTTTGTCTGTGCTTCACGGGTCTTGATTCTCCTCTCTCTCTCTCTCTCTCTCTCTCTCTCATGGGTATTCTGTCCCACGAGACAACAACCCTTCACACTCCACCTTTGTCAACAACTTCAATGTTCTTCCGACACTTTTCTCACTGATTTGTCCTCAAGCTGCGCTCGGCCACAAACATGCCCCATCTCACTTCTCATTCTTCCCCGACGGTCAGGATGACGACGCGGCAGACGCGCGTGCACCGGCTGATAGAGGATCAGGGCGTCGTCCTGATGCCCAGTTGCGATTCCCGCTTTTGCATGTGAAGTGGGTACGTGAGTTTCCAATGCTAAAGTTCGAATCTTTGAGCCGTTTCTTCGACTGTCTTCAGGCCACCGGAAATGGCAGTGACTGCGAGGTCGGTCGCGCGGTGGCTCTGTTGATACCGATAATTGTGGATGCAGGTGAAGTCGCGCGCTCATTTGTGGCATAGCCTAGAGAATTTGCTTGTTATAGTTGGTTCCCCTGATATTGGGTTGCTGAGAATTGTTGGAAAAATATGGTTTCGAATTGGGTAGAACAATGAAGTTGGATCTTTAGAGTACTCAAGTCGGACTTTGAGGCGTGATATCACTTTCTTTAAGATTTATTTGCCCCACTACGTTGCTAATGGTCACCGGCAAATTTCCTCCAGGATACAACAAAGTCTCAAGTGAGAATACTAGATAGCAATTCTAGTATTTCTCCGTGGTCTCTCATGGGAAACAATTAGAAACAATGGCTGTTGTTTTTCTCTCGAAAGAAAACGAAAGAATGGAAGAAGATATATCTTTGATCTCAAAACAAATGTACTTATATATGTCTTTCGAATAGATGCAACTTTTCAAAATGTTGCAAAAGAATAAAGGCAACCTTTTCGGGAAAGGTTGCAAAATGAACAAGTTTCAAAGATTACGTTGAAAAGACAAAAAAAATTAGGAATTAAATAAATAAAAATAATTGTAACTTTTCGTGAACAGTGACTGTTTCAACAAGACTTTATAATTAATTTTTTTATAGAAATAAATCCGAATTTTCAATAAATAAAAATAATGATCGTTGGTTAGTGCCAAATCTCGTCCACGTGCGCACTCACATCTTTTCGATGTGGGACAAGGCACCTCTTCATTTGTTTTATAAACAAATTACCAACAATCCCCACTTTTGTTTATAAAACAAAAACAAAAAATAAAACGTTAGAAATATACAGCCAAAATTTCCGTGAGATTAATATACATACATAAAGGTCTCTTTCGAGTTAAACCTTTACTTAGTGCAAGTATATCAAAGCTCTATCAAAGTGACAAGTAGCTCGGCTTTAAACTTGTACTTTTATGTAATAGAACCGGACATACCACACATACACTAACCTCTTGTTTCAGCGAGAATTTCTATATTACTCCGCACTATTATGGCCTTGTGCTTGATCCTGTTTCATGAGCTCTCTAGAAAGCAACCCTCACTTTCGTAAGAAGCGGCACCACTTCTAAGCTCATATAGGTGAAGTATCTACCATGTGTTTCTGTTACTATCAACACACTACAAACTTGTATCATACTTCATTGAGAATTCAATTCAGCCTACAAAACGTAACAGACAATACTGACTTCTCATATCAGGGCTATGTCAGTATCAAACAATCACATTCAATAACTTGTTCTTACCCATTAAACCTTGTAACTAGTGATGTTCTAGAAAAAGGTCGGGTTACCATTATTGGTGATTTTAATTAAAGGGTTTCAGCCCCATTTCTTGTGAGGTCGTTATTACCATATGTCTTGGTAAAGCCTTCGTCAAAGGATCGGCAAGATTTTTACTTGACCTCACATAGACAATTGTTATGGTACCATCTTTAATCAAATTGTCTCACATATTCATGTCTTAGACTAATATGTCTAAACTTACCATTATAGGTTCTACTATAGGCTCTTACCAAAGTAGCCTAACTATCACAATGGATAGAAATAGGAGCCATAGGACTAAGCCATGAATTGATATTCAACAACAAATTCATAGCCCATTTAGCCTCTTTCCCAAATTTTGCTAAAGCAACAATTCAAATTCCAGAGTTGAGTAAATTATGCACATTTGTTTCTTGCTCGCCCAAGAAACAACACATTCACATAATGTAAAAATTAATCCATTAGTGGATTGTTTATCTCTCACACTTGCAATCCAACTAACATCGGTATATCTTTCTAATATAGCCAAATTATTATAGAACAATAAGATAACTCTATAATGTTCTATATTGGATTACTAGTATTTACTCAACTTGCATATATAAAAAGTAATATCATATCTAGTATAATGCATCACATACATTAAAGACCAATATCACTCACATTAAAAACTCTCCATGAGGAATCAAATGGAGTACTCATATATTTGAAAACAAGATGTTTAAATCTATACAACATCTTCTCCATGTAATCACTTTAGCTCAAAGAATAACCCCCACTATTTTTTAATTTTAATACTTAAGACAGTATCTGTTTTACCCAAATCTTTCATTTTGAAAATGAAAGTTATATACTTCTTAATCTCAATGATTCCAGTCATATTAGTTCCAAAGTCCCTTCAGACATAACCCCACTTCAAGAATATTCCAAGAGGTAATTAATTGAAATTATGCATCATCAAATTTTCATCATCGATGAAATACATACATCAAAATAGTAAATCAATGCAATTCTACTCTCTTGGCTCATTTATGCTATTCCATAGAATCAAATCTATGAGGGGCAAGGACAACAAATGGAACACATAAAAACCAAACAAGGAACACCCTTCATTGAACATTGGACATAAACTGTAGAGCTTGCTCTAACATAACCAACCTAAATGGTGGTTCGACACATGCCACAAACTCTTTCTAGTTGCTAGCATCAAAGTCCAGTTTGTTCACCTCAAATCAAGATAGATATGGATGCATCAAAATAAGTTATATCAGATAAGGAAAACCTTTGTATCTATATATAGATAGCATTGTCAGATCATTCATTCCTATTGATCAAATCCACAAAATTGTCATTTTTCTTTTGCAACAAATTCATCCATAAATTGACGATACCTGCATTGGAGGAAGCTTTGATGGCCATTTTCTTGCTGAGGGTGTGTGCAAGAGCGCAATCGGCAACTCTGATGCTAATGATGATTACACTAGTAGCGTCAAAGGCATTTTCCGATGAGCAATTTCCATTCGCAGTATCATTTGGTGACGGGTCATGGATATTGACATGATTTCCATCTTCCTTCGGAACCTTCATTCTCACGTCACCATTCCTCCGGTGCAGACGTAAAGTAGGACAAGGCCCACCAGAGACGTGAGGAAAATCCCCAAAATGCACATGAGTATTAATGATTTCTATAATCACAAGATAACAATTGCAATTGTATGGAAGTAGAGGCGCGGACCAATTTGCGAGCAGCCTTGGCAAGAAATAGTTCCAATCCTCTGGTCATTGATAGAAGCAATCTTCTGCGCCATCATTGCTCACCCAGGTGGAACCCGCATGGGATGAACCGGCACCTTTGTTCATTTACCATGTTTGTCCCTTAAGCATGTGCCAAACGGTGGGATCATCAAATGGGTTCGGGTTTCGAATCCCATTGTCAGACCAAGGAGTGTTGTCATTGGACTTCTCAATGAATTCCGGATCGAGGAGCAACAGATCATCCTCGAGACTATGGTTGAGGTTTAGGAGGAGATCCTCTAGATAGTCATCGCCCTTCATGATCCTTGTCTTCTCGTTCAAACAACGGAACTTCGGATCTTTCCATCTCCCGCGTCTGCGCACGCTTCATATAAAAACGATGGCTTTCACGTGCTCCACGAGAGAAAGGCGATTCGCAGATTTTTCCTTGACGATCTGCGACCGCAACATCGACATCGAGCAGTGCCTCACATTACTCTGGACCGAAGGATTGCTGAATCTCCTCCCGAACAACCAATTTGCATCAGAGATGGAGTTGATGGGATTCATGGCGACCTGGTTCTTGGCGGCGTCGCCGATCAATTTATCTCATTTTTCGGCCATTGATTCCTTTGTATGCACATCCACACCCTTCGGACATCTTTCTCGGACAATCACCATGGACGGATGTGGGAATACTCCAAGATACAGAGAGACAAAGAATGACAAAAAAAAATGTGCTCAGATTTTCGATCTTAACGACAAAGAAACGTAGGCAAAATTAAGTACGCAATAATGAGATTATTAAACCACATCCCCTTCAGATTTACACAAAAATCGCAAATTACTTGGCAGGGATGTCTAAAGGGCATTTTGACAAACCATTATGTGCGCTTCATCCACTTGACTCCATTGTTGCGAAATAAATCCTTAAAATTGTTGGAAAAATATGGTTTCGAATTGGGTAGAACAATGAAGTTGGATCTTTAGAGTACTCAAGTCGGACTTTGAGGCGTGATATCACTTTCTTTAAGGATTTATTTGCCCCACTACGTTGCTAATGGTCACCGGCAAATTTCCTCCAGGATACAACAAAGTCTCAAGTGAGAATACTAGATAGCAATTCTAGTATTTCTCCAGGGTCTCTCATGGGAAACAATTAGAAACAATGGCTGTTGTTTTTCTCTCGAAAGAAAACGAAAGAATGGAAGAAGATATATCTTTGATCTCAAAACAAATGTACTTATATATGTCTTTCGAATAAATGCAACTCTTCAAAAGATTGCAAAAGAACAAAGACAACCTTTCGGGAAAGGTTGTAAAATGAACAAGTATGTCTCAAAGGTTACGTTGAAAAGACATAAGAAATTCGGAATTAAATAAATAAAAAATAATTGTAACTTTTCGTGAACAGTCGCACTGTTTCAACAAGACTTTATAATTAATTTTTTTATAGAAATAAATCCGAATTTTCAATAAATAAAAATAATGATCGTTGGTTAGTGCCAAATCTCGTCCACGTGCGCACTCACATCTTTTCGATGTGGGACAAGGCACCTCTTCATTTGTTTTATAAACAAATTACCAACAGCGCCACTTGATTTGCATTTAGCATGGAATGCTGATCGTGAAATAGATGGTTCTAGGATACTCTGTTTATGTAGATGTAGATGTTAAGAACTTGTTGGAAGAGGACAAACTATGAAGACAAATGCTTTAAAAGCTTAAAAGAATAGAGACAGCCCAAGAGCATGATTTGCATTTTCCTTTCATAACATTTTCCTTCGCGAGCAAGCCGATGCGGTGAGAAGGCTAAGCACATGCCAACTAAGTGATCACCTCACGAGATTCTTCAGTAAGAGCTGCACATTCAGCTTTCAATTTGTTAACTTCCGTGGTTAAATCCTTCAGCACCTGGATTGTGTCCGTGAGAATGGTTGCCTTGTCATTCTTAGGTCTATCAGGATCTGTAGTTCATATAGTTAAGGCAAAGCAGTTGTTCAAAAGTCTAGCATGAACAAAAGGCAGCTCTAATTACTGAGAAACAGCGCATGCTAAATAATATAATCCAGTGCATGGCATCTACTATGATGAGATAAAGCAAGAAAGTCGAACCCTGTCCAATATCCAAGAGATTCTAAATAAGTGGAATTAGGATAAAACCATAAGCATCAAATCAAACCTTTGTTTATGCTTAAAAAAAAAAACAACAATGTGAAATTAGTCATCTTCACAAATTTGGTCAGTCTCTGTATGTCAAATTCAGCTAAACACCAGAAACTTGCAATTTTCAGTGGTTCTCTCGCAAAGCAAACAGAGAGATAAGCTTCTGGCTCCATGCTTGTGAGGATGTCCCACCATATCTCTCGTTAGCACATGAACAAAATAAGAGGTACTTGTTGGTTTAAACAACCCAAGCTGCAATGAATTTGCCTAAGTAAACTACCTATTTTTGATAGATCAATAGGTAGATCTTAGAGAGATATTTTGATCTTATCATTCACAACTAAGTTACACCTTTGGAATTGCAACGCAAATGACTATTCAAAAGCACGCAAGGATCAACTTCTCCAACAAACACGCGATTTTGGGAGAAAATAAAAGCATGGAGTGACCAATTTAGGCTCAGAAGCCTCTAATCCCCTAGGAGGACTATATGCAAACAATCTCAAAAGATACCGCCGTTTCACTTTCTTCCAATCTTCACGAACTATCTGAATAACACAGCAAGTCAGCAACAAGTAAGATAAAGCAGTACCTAATGCAGATGTATCTATAAACTTAAACATGTTACCGAATTCTACCAAGTAGAATCCAAAAAGAAAAGAAAAGAAAAAAGAACCTTTGGACGTACGGGAATCGCCAGTGGGGTGGCTATCGGTGGGGCTTAGGAAGGCGACGGCGGGAGGCGACGGCATCGGTGTCAGCGGCGTCCACATTCAGGAATGGGGGGTGCTTCGCAGAGGAAAGACAGAAAGAGCGAGCGACCTTCACTCGCTGAGAGGGAGGCCAAAACGTGAGCAGGGGTTCGTCGGCATCAGGGTTGGCCAATAAGGGCGCTTCGTAGAGGAAAGAGGGAGAGAGTGGAGTAGAGGTTGTGAGAGGGAGGCGGAGGGGCATCGGCGTCGGAGTCGAGGGCGATGGAGGCAACTGGTGGAGGTGGAGGTGGAGGACCATCGGCGTCACATTTCGCTGGAAGAGAGGCACGACTTCATGGAGGGGAGAGAGAGAGAGCAGAGCAGATGTCGTGAGAGGGAGGCAACGGAAGCAACTAGTGGAGGCGGAGGGGCTCAACTTTTATGTTTTCCTTTAACCCTCCACAATTTTGTTCTCCCCGCAATGGAACAGAGAATGAGGAGAGAGACAGAGAGGAGAAAGAGGAGAGAGATGATCTGCAAAGGAGAGCAAAGGAAAGAGAGCGTTAGAGCATGCAAAGAGGTGGGCAGGGCTTATGCTTGAGAGAGCAGAGAGAGAACCTCCCGTGCGTTGGTTTGAAATTGAGAAGTGGGACGACATGGATTGACACACAAACATATGTCACACTTTAAATGGTTCAGAGCACAAATTACATGGCATTTTTAAGGTACCCAATATTTTCTCAATTCTACTGCCCTTGTACTTTCAGCAAAAGGAAAAAACCACAAGGAAAAACCCTTTGGTTGACTTTCCTTCAACGAAGGGGAATTTTTCTCTCTTTTTCTTGAATTTCTTCACCTAGAAACTGGGAGAGAAAATAAAATCCCTTCGAGGTCCTCCAAAAAATTAAAACCCCCAATTATCGTCGTGTGGTGAGTTCTTTTTATAGGGAAAAAATAACCCCCCTCCCCCAATAATTCAATTAAAGCTAGAGCATGTGATGTTCATTGAATTTTTAGGGATAAGTACATTTGAAGTCCTAAAATTTGTCATGAAAATGTAATTAAGTTCTAAAATTTTTAAAAAAGGTAATTAAGTCCTAAAACTTGTTATAAAATGCAATTAAGTCCTAAAAATTTCAAAAAATACAATCGGGTCCTAAAAACTTATTAAAGTGGTTCAATCTAAGTCCTTCAATTGATTGCATTTTTGAAAGTTTTAGGATTCGGTTGTACTTTTCGAAACAAGTTTTAAGATTTTATTGAATCTTTTGAAAGTTTTAGGATTTGATTGAACTTTCGTACCAATTTTTAGGACTTAATTGCACTTTTTGAAAATTTTATGACTCAATTGCATTTTCATGATAATTTTTAAGATTTCTAATGCACTTATCCCAATTTTTTTTACTTTCTTAAACAATTTCAGTCACATGATGGGATAAAGGTGCAACCGCACTTGTCTCTTCTTTAATTCTTTTCTTTTTTTATTTTTACTCTTGCAGTTTGAGATTTATATTTATTGATACTTAAATTTTGACTAAATATCTATAATTAAAATTATATAAAAAATTTGGAATCAATTTGACACTAATAAAAACGATTTTCACATCATATAAGCATAAATATCATTTGCATTTTATTTTCTCTTATTTAGCCCTATTTAATATTATTTATAAAAAAGGGCCCACGGCGGCTGGGCCTTCGCCTTAGCCCCTCTTTTCTCCTTTGTTCCCCGAGTGGGCCCAGGGCCCACTCTGCTTGTGCTTCTCACCCCAGCCCGGCCCCTCCTTCCTCCTTCCTCCTTCCCGCTTCTTCCTCACGCCAGCGAGGACGGAATCAGCAGTAGAAGCAGAGCAGAGCAGAGCAGGCGCAAAGCAGAGCAGGCGGCGCTGGAGGCGACGGGTGATGTGATGCTGGTTCAGCCAAGGGGGCCGGTCGGCGCGCGAAGGACCGGCGGCCGAAGCGCCTCCGCCGACCGGCCTTCTCAGCCTATAAATCGAAGGCCAGAGGTCGGGGGAGGAGGGAGAAATCGGAGGGGGTCAGTACGAGGCGAGAGGGATTCGGATCCGAGGACGCGACTGAGAGAGCTGCTGTTGGGCTCCACTTCCGAACCAAAACTGATGATCCGCCGCCGCTCCTTGTCCACTTCGAGGCCATGGTAGGTACCCCTTCGGGCGGTCTTGGTTTTCCCGATTCGGGGTCGGCTTCCCGAGGATCCCGGCTAGGAGACGAGCGAGGCGGACGGGCGTAGCCCGATCTATCGAGCTCGTCCGCCGTCCGACGCCGCGAGCTGGGTAGGGACTCTCGGCCGACCGCGCTTTTTTTTGCCCATGCCCTGTTTCGGGCTCGCCGGACTGGGCTGCTGCTTTCCGGTTCATGCGAGTTTCCGGCCTTATTTGAGGCTGGATCTTATGGCTACATGGTTGCTGGTAAGTTAGATGATGGAATCTAATCGAACATTTCGCAGGTACAAATGGTCTCAGATCGATAATTTGCATTTAAATAATTCTAACGGGACTTTTAGGATTCTTGCAAGTACCGGTTTTGAAAAGTAGTTTGTGTTAAGAGTGTCGTTCAAATTTGGAATTTGGGTACAATTTGACATTATGATCATGACTTTGATTCATTCTTCTTCTTGAAAAATAAAATTAGTAGTAACTCCGCGGTTAATGGACAAATCGAATTTGGATTCATTCAATAAATCTAACAATACTTTTAGGAAGAGTAAGTATAGATTATGAAAAGTGGTTTGTTTTAAAGTATCACAGAAATTTGGAATTTGTGGACAACTTGACGTTGTGAGCAAAACCCTGGCTAGTTCTTCTTTCAAGAAACACAGTCAGCAGTAAAAGTAGTGACACTAGAGAATGATGGGAAGCATCCATTGAATGTTCTTTCTTCCCTACAAATGACACAAACGTCGACATTATTGAAAGACTAAAATGTGCTATTGAAGGATGTGCTCGACCCACGGCTTCCTCCTCCGACCGGCCAACTAGCCGAGGGAGTGGATGTGCATGGGGACGAGTCTCGATTCGCGACCTACCATGCATTTCATCAAGCAAGAATTATCCACATGCACTCAAGCTTGCTTGTCTAAGCCATTGGGTTCTATTATAATATTTTAATAATAATTTAGTGACTCCCTCAAGGTTGTCAGCATTCAAAGATCTCTCGCATGCTAACAAGTATCATTTGGGCTTGAGATCCATGCCGTTTGTCCTCTTTCTTTATTATATGATTTAGACCAATGTGATGTTGAGTTAGATTACTAAACGAGGCGATTGAGAATCATTTAGAGGGCATTTTCAACATAATCTCACAGATCTCTTGCCGTGGGACTTGGAACTCTTAGGTGAAGACGATACCATCCCACCTGCAAGAAGGCAGTTCTTCCTGACGATGATCTCATCCCCAAGCTCCTCCCACAAGCCTTTAAGGATTTTGTCATCCCTGAAGGTGATGGGGGTCCCGGCGCCATCCTTGGCGAAGGCCAGTGCTTGCGCTGTCTTCTATTTTAATTTATTTTGATTGCGTCGCATTAACATGTGATGTCAAAGAGGACATTTGCCGACATTCTTTGTTGAGGCTAACGTGGGAGCTGACTGCAGTTGTCTGTGTCTCGCAGCTAGACAGTTCAACTCGGTGGAGCACCAGTCGAGAAGCTGGACAAGGAAAGCTCGCGCATGCGTACGCCATCGTCCAGGGCAACGCGCAGAGAAGATCCCGAACGAGATCAAGTTTGAGGCGGGTCCAGACAGAGGGTGTATGGCCAAGAGCATGAGCAAGTACTTCGCCGTGGACCGGGTCGAGAACAAGGCCAGCAAAGAGAAGGCCATGGGAATGTTGAAAGCCATAGAAGCCCATCTCTTGCAAAAACATTGATGCTTACGATTGAGTTGTCGTTAATGTTGGCTGGATCTTTCTATCTCCCACGATAATTTATGTCTTCATTCGTGTCTCTTTCAAGAAAAATAACAATCGAGACTGAACCGTAACTACGTTTTGAAGCGGTAGATATGCTGCATGCTGTCATCAAAGACGCTTGTCAAACATCTTGTAAAGATCTCGGCATTCTTTTAACAGAGTTGAAACTGCCGCGAGATTATAGATATGAATGCGCCGCTTTGCCCATCTGTCTGTGAGGCCAGATCAGAAAAGCATATCGAGGAAGAGAACAGTTGACTCAAGAAGGGACGGTCAACTTTTTCACATATGAATTTTCTGCATTTGACACGCAGTTGTTACTTCACATTCGTATTTTTAAGTCTTGAGATTTAACAAAGACTCTGGCGTGGAAAATCATTCGCGATTCACATGTGACGGAATGGCACGCGATCGGAAGCTTCAAAGAGATGAGAAAAAGGTGCTTGATGGAGACTTAGAAATGAGTTAAAGTAGTATATATATTTAATCGATTTTGGACGTTTTATTTTAGTGAGGTTCATATGGGTTCCACATGAACCTATCAAATATAGCGATTTAGATTAACTTAGTACATATACCACAATTTTGATGAAGAAACAGAAATGAGCTAGCGTCATATTTATATTAAGTGGAATTTGGACTTTTAATTCTAGTGAATTCAATATGGATCCTATGTGAACTCATCAGATTTGGCAATTTAGATCAATTTAGGACATACAACACACTTTTGACAAAGACTCGGAAATGAGTTAGGGCCTCATTTTTATTTAGTAGAATCTAGACTTTTAATTCCAGCGAGTTTTATATAGGTCCCACATGAACCCATCAGATTTAGCGATTTGGGTTATTTAGTACATACGACGTAATTTGATGAAAGAGCACTATATTTATATTAAGCTGATTTGAACTTTTAACTTTAGTAAGTTTCCTATGGATCCCACATGAACCCATCAAATTTAGCGATTTAGATTAACTTATTATATACAAAATACAATTTTGACGAAAACTTAGAAATGACATAGCATTGTATTTATATCAAGGAGAATCTAGACTTTTAATTCAACTGAGTTCCACATGGATCCCACGTGAACCTATTAGATTTAGCGATTTAGATCAATTTAGGACATACAACACACGTTCGATAAAGACTAGGAGATGAGCTAGGGTCATATTTATATACAAAACAATTTTGACAAAAACTTAGAAATGACATAGCATCGTATTTATATCAAGGAGAATCTAGACTTTTAATTTGAGTGAGTTCCACATGGATCCCACGTGAACCTATTAGATTTAGTGATTTAGACCAATTTAGGACATACAACACACGTTTGATAAAGACTCGGAAATGAGCTTGGGTCATATTTATATACAACACAATTTTGACGAAAACTTAGAAATGACATAGTATCGTATTTATATCAAGGAGAATCTTGACTTTTAATTCGAGTGAGTTTCATATAGGTCCCACATGAACCCATCAGATTTAGCAATTTGGGTTAATTTAGTACATACGGCATAATTTTGATGAAAGAAAACCGTATTTATATTAAGTTGACCTGAACTTTTAATTTAGTGAGTTTCCTATGGATCCCACATGAACCCATCAAATTTAGCAATTTAGATTAACTTAGTATATACAACACAATTTTGACGAAAACTTTGAAATGACATAGCATCGTATTTATATCAAGGAGAATCTTGACTTTTAATTCGAGTGAGTTTTATATAGGTCCCACATGAACCCATCAGATTTAGCAATTTGGGTTAATTTAGTACATACGGCATAACTTTGATGAAAGAAAACTGTATTTGTATTAAGTTGACCTAAACTTTTAATTCAGTGAGTTTCCTATGGATCCCACATGAACCCATCAAATTTAGCGATTTAGATTAACTTAGTATATACAACACAATTTTGACGAAAACTTCGAAAATGACATAGCATCGTATTTAGATCAAGGAGAATCTAGACTTTTAATTAGTGAGTTCCACATTTATCCCACGTGAACCTGTTAGATTTAGAGATTTAGATCAATTTAGGACATACAACACACATTTGATAAAGACTCGGAGATGAGCTAGGGTCATATTTATATACAACACAATTTTGATGAAGACTTGAAAATGAGGTAGTGTCGTATTAGATTTATATTAAGGGGAATCTAGACTTTTAATTCTAGTGAGCCCATTAAATTAGCAATTTAGATAATTTTAGAACATGCAGCACACTCACCAAATAACTTATGCTCAGAACACTATCTAAATTTAGTGATTATTTTTAGGAAAATATTTTCTAAATTATTTATTTTCCGCAAAATATAATGCATCTTAGTAAGAAAAAAATATGCAGTGATCAGAACCCTTCACACTCAATCTCCCTCTCTCTATATATGTCAACTTCAATTCAGCCTCTTCTCTTCACTCCCAAGTCCCAGAGACCAACTTCGTCACTACTACTCAAGTCTTTCCAGATCATCACCCCCTTCTCAGTTTCAGCAACTCTAGTAAGATCCGGTCATGGGTGTCATCACTTTTCACTTCGATATCCCATCCCCCATTCCCCAGGCCAGGATGTTCAAGGCCGCTATCCTCGATGCCGATAACCTCCTCCCCAAGGTCCTCCCACAAGCCGTCAAGAGCGTTGAAGTCCTCGAGGGCGATGGAGGTCCCGGGACCATCAAGTTGATGACTTTTGCCGAAGGTTAGTCCATCCGTATTAGGAACTTAGGATTGCTTTGAATCAAGGTAAGTTCAACCTTATGGAACACTATAATGAATATGGAAAAAGATAGAAATATGACTCGATTACTTAAGATGTTTCTAACCGTTTAACTTTACACAAGTGATTATGTGACTCAATTTTGATCAGACAAAGTCAGGCTATGTCTAAGTCAATTGTATTGGATTGCGGTCGGAACAATTGGGTTAATTCCTAAATGGCCTGATGGACACCATGAAGATTGGTGCTCGTGATATTGAAACCTGCGAGTTCTAGATGTGAGTGTGACTTTTTGTTACATTGATAGGCAATCCGTTCAAGACAGCGAAGCACAAGGTCGAGGCCCTGGACAAGGAGAACTTCACCTACCGCTACTCAATCATCGAGGGCGAAATGCTGGGCACCACCTTCGAGAAGATCACCCATGAGGTGAAGATCAACGCGTTGCCTTTGGGAGGCTCGATGTTGAAGTGCACGGACAGTTACTTCACCGCGGAGGAGATCAACACCTGAAAGAGAAGGTGTCCGCGATGTACGAGGGCATCGAGGCTTATCTCTTGGCAAACCCTGATGCCTACTGAGCCTATCTTTTCGCTATCTTGTATTGTTTACGTAATGCGTTAAATATGTGTGGTTGTGCTATACTGAAAAGGAGACAAGAAGAGTTTGAGTCACTCTGTTTGGAGCTAAGGATGTTGGGCTGGTGAGTGTTGTTGTTCTTGTCTTTGCTGAGAATAAGAGAATAAAAGGTGTGATAGGAATCTGGTGCAGTGGTTTTGTGGAATTTGATAAACTATGCTACATGTTTATACAAGGCTTGTAGAATGAAATTCTCTAATTTAGTAATTTTTTACGAGGAGAGAATTCATGAGTTACAAATGAAATGCCAAATGGCCAATAAAATACCAAACTTTGGCCTGATATTTCGAATTTGGATTAACATCTAAAGTTATCAATGTGGCACAATCTTTCATAAACCACAATACGGCAAGTACATCCCTTCTCTATGGATCGTACCAAAGAATTAGCAAATTGCGAGAATTTACTGAGCCTGAACTTGAGCAACAACAATCTGTTGGGTGTCATGTTGCCGAGCCGGGAACTCGTTCACGCTACAGAACCACTAGACCTGAGCCACAATTCACTAGTATTATCAATTCCTTCCAATTTAGCAAAGCTCACTAAATTGAAAAATCTCAACATTTTGCATAATGATTTGTCGGGTACGATCCCAGCTGCTCTCACTAGCATGAGCAGTTTAAGCTTCATGGGCTTCTTGTACAACAAGCTGACACGGGCGTAGTTCTTGGTGGTCGCCTCTTCCAACAATAACTAGGAAGTGCTTTTATTGCAAATCCGGGCTTGTGAGGAAACGCGACGGAATGTCTCCATGTGGGTCGAGCAGTAAATCGACTGACCATCGGAGAAAGGTTCTGATTAATGTGATTGTTGCGTTTGCTGCTTACTACTTCTTGTGACTCTTATTGCTCTGATTTTGGTGCTTTGGCGGTGAAACAAGCATCTCGATGAAGAGATAAGAAATCTTATGAAGTACGTGAAATCATATGGGAAAGGGAATGAAGTTTGCATTCAACGATATTGCCAAGGCCACCAACGGCTTCAGTGAAGAATAATGCATCGGAAAACGTGGATTCGAAGCGTTTACAAGGCCGAATAGGCCAGCGGCCACATCGTCATGGTAAAAAAAAGTGGTGGTTAACCGCAGGGACATCATCCAATCTTTTGTGAACTTTGGCAAAGGTCTTGCATGGAGGAAGCGGAGCAGTTGAATTGGACTTGTGTTAAGAGAGTGAAGATTGTTCAATGCGTGGCTCCCGTGATCGCCTACTTGCATCACAATTGCTCACTGCCTATTGTCCATCGGAACATGATGTTGAACAACATCTTGCTCGAGTCGGACTTCGAGCCTTGGCTTTTGGTTTTTGGGACAGTGAGGCTCTTGAATTCGGATTCGTCGAGTGGATCCCGGTGGCTGGATCTTATGGCTACATGGTTCTGGTAAGCTACATGATCAAATCTAATCAGTACATTCCCCCTGTACCTATGGTCTCGGGTTGATCAAATACCTTCAATTTACATATTGAATTTGGATTCGTGCAATACTTCTAACAAGACTTTTAGGAAGAGAAAGTACAGATTTTGAAAAGTGGTCTGTATTAACAGAATCTCAAAAATTTGGAATTTGTAGGCAACTTGAGGTTGTGATCAAAACATTGATTCATTCTTCTTTCATGAAACATAGTCAACAGTAAAAGTACCGATGCTAAAGAATGATGAGGAAGCATCCAGGAATCTTCTCTCTTCCCTACAAATGACACAAATGTCGACATTATTCAAAGACTCAAATGTGCCACTATAGGATATGCTCAACCCACGTCTTCCTCCTCCGACTGGCCAACTGGTCAAGGAAGTGGTATTCATGGTCATGGTCGCAATAGCATGTATGCGGATGAGTCTCGATTCGTGACTTACCATGCATTTCGTTGCGCAAGAATTATCCGCACGTACTCAAGCTTTCCTGTCCGAGCCGTTGGCGCCGTTAGAATATTTAAATTATAATTTAGTGAATTCCCACCCTCAAGGGTGTCAGCATTCAAAGGTCTCTCGCATGCTAATAAGTATAATTTGGGCTTGAGATCCATGCCTTTTGTCCTCTTTTTTTTTTATTGTATAATTTAAGAACATTGTGATGCTGATTTAGATTACTAAACGAGGAGATTGAGAATCATTTAAAGGGCATTTCAACATAATCTCACATCTCTTGCCCTGGGACTTGGAAATCTTAGGCTAAGACGCATTCCATCCCACCTGCACGAATGTTCAAGGCATTTGATCTTGATAAAAATCTCATCCCCAAGCTCCTCCTACAAGCCAATCTGGATTTTGTCACCCTTGAAGGTGACGGCGGTCCCGTCACCATCGCATCGTTTTCGGCGAAGGCGAGTACCTGCGCGTCTTCTAATTTCACTCATTTTGATCACACATCAACATGTGATGTCAACATATTTGCCTGACATTCTTAGATAAGACTAACGTGGGAGCTGACTGCAGTTTTCTGTGTGTCGCGGCTACACGGTTCAACTCGGTGAAGCACCAGTCGACAAGCTGGACTAGGAAAGCTCGCGCACGCTTACATCATTGTGGAGGGCGACGTGCTAGAGAAGATCTCGAACGAGATCAAGTCCAAACAGAGAGGGTGCACGTGCAAGAGCACGAGCAAGTACTTCGCCAAGGACAGGGTCGAGAACAAGGCTAGCAAATAGAAGGCCATGGGAATGTTGAAAGCCATTGGAGCCCATCTCTTGCAAAACCCCGATGCTTACAATTGAGTTGTTGTTCCACGTTGGCTCAATCTTTTTGAGATTTAACGAAGACTTTGGCGTCGAAAATCATTCCGGATTCACGTGTGACAGAGTGGGGTGCGATCAGAAGCTTCAAAGTGATGAGAAAAAGGCATTTGATGGAGATTTGGAAATGAGCTAGCATCGTATTTATATCTAGTGGATTCTAGACTTTTAATTTTATTGAGTTTTATATGGGTCTCATGTAAACTCATAAAATTTAGTGATTTAGATTAACTTTTTTTTTTTTGGTCAAAAGGAAATTTCGATTCTTTATCAAACTGATACATGAAAGGGAATCTCAAAAGTCATAATAATAAAACAAACCCGTATATTAACTTATACAACATAATTTTGATGAAAACTCGGAAATGAGATAGCATCATATTTATAGTAAGAGAAATTTGGAGTTTAATTCCAATGAGTTTCATATAGATCTCACTTGAACCCACAATACACTTTTGACGAAGACTCGAAAATAAGCTAGGGTCAAATTTATATTAAGCGGAATTTGGACTTTTAATTTCAGTGAGTTCCTTATAAGTCCCACATGAACCCATCTTATTTAGTGATTTAAATCAATTTAGTACATACAACGCAATTTCAATGAAAGAGCATCATATTTATATTAAGTGGAATCAATGTCGGTGAGTTTTGTATGGATCCCATTGAACCCATCAAATTTAGCGATTTAGATTGACTTAGTACATATAGCAGAATTTTGACGAAGACTTGGAGATGAGGTAGTGTCGTATTTATATCAAGGGGAATTTGGACTTTCAATTCTAGTAAGTTCTATATGGATCCCACGCAAACCCATCATATTTAGCAATTTAGATCAATGTAGGACATACAACACACTTTTAATGAAGACTCAGAAATGAGCTAGGTTGCATTTATATTAAGCTGAATTTGGATTTTTAATTCTAGTAAGTTCCATATGGGTCTCACATGAACCCATCAGATTTAGTGATTTAAATCAATTTAGTACAGACAACACAATTTTGACGAAAGTGCACTGTATTCATATTAAGCGGAATCAAAACTTTTAACTCTGGTGAGTTTTGTATGGATCCCACGTGAGCCCATTGAATTTAGCAATTTAGATTAACATAGTATATACAGCACAATTTTGATGAAAATTCGGAAATGAGGTAGCATTTTTTCATCGTATTTATATTAAGGAGATATAGGCTTGTAATTCTTGTGAGTTCTATATGGATTTAGATCAATTTACAATATGCAGCACACTCACCAAATAACTCTTGCTTGGAAACACTATCCAAATTTGACGATTAATTTTAGGAAAATATTTCTTAAATTATTTATTTTCTGCAAAACCCACCTAAGAAAAAAGAAAATATTCAGAAATCATAACCCTTCACACTCAGTCTCTCTACATATGTCTTCTTCAATTCGGCCTCCTTCCTTCACTCCCAAGTCCTAGAGGCCAAATTCATCACTACTAAGTCTTTCCTGATCATCACCCTCTTCTTAGTTTCTGCACCTTTGTTCGGATCCAGTCATGTGTGTCATCACTTACGTCCCCAATCCCTCCGGCCGAGATGTTTGAGGCCACTCTCCTTGACACCGATAACCTCATCAACAAGGTCCTCCCACAAGACATCAAGAGCATTGAAGTCTTCGAGGGCGATGGAGGTCCCGAGACCATCAAGTTGATGACTTTCTGCGAAGGTTAGTCCATCCATATTAGGAACTTAGGATTGCTCCAAATCAAGGCGGGTTCAACCTTATGGAACACTATAATGGACATTAAAAAAGATAGATATATAACTTGAGTAACTAAGACGTTTCTAACTGTTTAAATTTACACAAGTGATCATGTGACCCAATTTCGATCAGGCAAAATCAGGCCATGTCTAAGTCAATAGTATTGGATTGTGGCTGGGGGCTAATTCCTGAATGATAGATATATGACTTGATTGAAAAAGATAGAAATATGACTTGATTAATTAAGACGTTTCTAACTGTTTAAATTTACACATGTGATCATGTGACCTGATTTCAATAAGGCAAAATCAGGCCATGTCTAAGTTAATAGTATTGGATTGTGGCTGGGGGCTAATTCCTGAATGGCCGGATCTACACCATCAAGATCGGTGCTCACAATGTTGAAACCGGCAAGTTCTAAATGTGAATGTTACTTTTTGTTACTCTGATCGGCAGTCGGTACAAGACGGCAAAGCACAAGGTCTAGGCCTTGAACAAGGAGAACTTCACCTACTGTTACTCAATCATCGAGGGTGATGCGCTGGGCACCGCCTTTGAGAAGATCAGCTACGAGGTGAAGATCACCGCGTCGCCCGAGGGAGGCTCGGTGTTGAAGTGCATGAGCAATTACTTCACCATTGGCGAGGTGAATATCACCGAGGAGGAGATCAAGGCCGGGAAAGAGAAGGTGGACGCGATGGTCAAGGCCATAGAGGCTTCTGTCGTGGCAAACGCTGATGCCTGTTGCGCCGATCTCGTCGCTATCTTTTATTGTCCGGTTTGGCAAAACTAAATAGAAGACAAGAAGCGTTTGAGTCACTTGGTGTTCGAAGTTAAAGCATGTTGGGCTGGTGATTGTTGTTGTTCCCGTCTTTGCTGAGAACAAGAGAATGAAAGGTGTGACAGGAATCTGGTGTAGTGGTTTTTATGGAATTTGGTAAACTGCGCTACATGGAGAGGATACATGAGTGAAATGAATTCATGGTAAACTGTGGCCTAATATTTCGAATATGGACTATCGATCCCGCTTGATCCGGATCGATCATCGAAACATATCAAGGCGGCACAATTTTTCATGAACCGCAATAAGTAAAATCATTAAGGAAAAGTACATTCTTATTATATATTTCTTTAGGCCGCGAATCCTCGACTCTTCTATTTTCCTCAAACGTGACTCTTGCCAAACCAATCCTACCTATTCGCATAATTCTAACCATAAATAGGAGGCATTGACAGGACTCAGAAGCACGAACTTCTCTGGGGTTATTTCTTTCTCATTGCCAATAGCCATGGGTGCAACCAGCATCACACAAGAGCTCACGTGCCCGATTGCTCCAGCTCACATTTTCAAGGCCTTGATCGTCGGGTTGAATTCCCTGATCCCAAAGCTCCTGCCTCAGTTCATAAAGAGCGTGGAGCTCGTGCAAGGCAACGGAGGAGCCGGGAGCATCGAGCAAGTTAATATCGCCGAAGGTACGAACACTCAACAGACACTCGTCAAGCCGGGAGTTTCATAATGTAAGTCTTGTTTGGTCACAAATGCAGCTAGTCATTTCAAGAATGTGAAGCACCGGATCAATGAGCTCGACAAGGAGAACTTCGTGTGTAGGTAGACGATAATCGAAGGTGACACATTGGACGACAAACTCTAGTCGATTGATTACGAGGTCAAGTTTGAGAGGCTGTCAGTGATGAAGGTCGGTTTGCAAGATGACCAGCAAGTATACCACCAAGGAGGCACTTCAAGTTGAAGAAGAGGAGATCAGAGCTGGGAAGGAAAAAGCCATGACGTAGCATCACTTACAGTCCATCTCTTTGTTCATGAACAATTTATCGGGAGGCATACCCCGTGATTTTGGCAAGTACAGCCATTCTCTGGGCAATGTTAGCTTTTCGAACAACAGCTTCACCAGAGGGCTGCCGCCAGATATATGCAGCGGCTTTGCTCTTTGATATCTCGTGGTCGATGGGAATAACTTCACCTAGCCGCTGCCCAACTGCTTAGGAATTGTCCGGGGCTAACGAGAGTCCGTCTGGACAGCAATCGGTTCACTGCAGATGTCATGAGTGCGTTTGGAGTTTATCTGAATCCGGACTTTATAAGCCTCAGGTCCTCAGCAACAATCGATTTGTCGGGAATCTCTCTGCAGAATGGGGAGAGTGCACGAATGTCACGAATTGGAAAATCTCAATCTTTTGCATAACAAATTGTCGGGTACGATCCCAGCTCCTCTAACCAGCATGAGGAGTTGAAGCTCAATAGACTTATCATGCAACAAGCCAATTAGTGTGGTTCGTAGTGGTCGCCTCTCCCAACAAGCACAGGGAAGTGCTTTAATCGTGAATCCGGGTTTGTGTGGAAACACAACCGGATTATCTCCTTGTGGGATGAGCGGTAAATCGACCGACCATAGGGAAAAGGTTTTTATTGGTGTGACCCTGGGCGTCTGCTACTTACTATTTCTGGTGATTTCAATTGCTGTGATTCTGGCACTTCGGTGGCGAAACAAGGAATTCGATGAAGAGATCAAGAATCTTGTGAAGCAAGAGCAATCCAAGTCGATCATATGGGGAAGGGAAGGGAAGTTCACATTCAATGACATCGCCAAGGCTACCAATGACTGCAGTGAAAAGTACTGCATCGGAAGGGCTGGTTCGGGAGCGTTTACAGGGCCGAACTGGCCAGCGGCGAAATCATTGCCATCAAAAAGCTCAACATACCGGGATCGGGTGATGTCCCTGCGGTCAACCACCAGAGTTTCGAGAACCTACATAATTTCTTTTGCCTCTACATTTCAGTATATGCTTGTTTCAACCATGACCTTTGAAGCAACTTGGTGTTTATGATTAGCTGTCAGCATGCAAAAATCGGGGAAGGACCAATATGCAGTGCAAAACAAAAGGAAGAGCAAACAGAAGTTGCTCTCACAATCTGACTTTTTTAGTTTGTATTTGTAGTTTTTAACGCTCGGAAGATTAATAGAAGGGCATTTTTTTGGAAGCCAGCCTAAAGCAGTGTCTAAATGTGGGAATTTTCGAGATATACACAAGTAATGTGTATTTGCATATCATATCAAATGTTACAAAAATTCTGCCTATTAGGTAGCAACCTAAGCTCAAAATGACGAAATCAATAGCAGAAATGAAAACGAATCAAAAGGGAGAGAAAAAGTTGGAACGAAGAAGTCCTCACCCGATGAAGCAGCCTATCAAGTCCCAATTGCTCTAACGGTTTGAATCAACTTGAACTCAGTCATTCATACTGCAACAAAACAGAATGACATAGACTTCAATCCTTCATTCATCTGACCTTGTTCTTCTGAAATTTTGCACGAAAATTCCATGACGGATGGTGTAACAACTACACAAGACAGCTTTCTCATCGTCTACCAAGATCAAGCTTCGGATCACTGCAAAACTAGAACCGTGGAATGATATCGCTGTTCCATCTAAAATGACTGGGAAGACGAAGATGAATTGTTCAGAGGTCATTATCATAGCTGGAAGACAAATCTTGTCTATATTCTCTCCCTGCGCCTCTACTTCTCAGGACCGTCCCACTAGGTCGGGATATTAATTATCGCCTTCTCTAACTGTTGGAAATTGTGAGATTGTGCCGAAGAATGACTTTGATATCAAAGATATTTTTTTGTTTGTTTGTGTAAATGTATATGTTTATGGTATAGTTGATGTAGGGGAATGGACAAGGATGAATACTTTGAGGAATATAGAAAAAGATTTATGAGACAAGAATATCGTTTATTTATTTGATAGTGAAGGCTTTATTAGTATTGGGCTTAAGGCCCGTCCGCCCAAGTTGGGCAGAGAAAGCCCGGCCCACGGGAAAATGGCCCGTGGAAGGAGAGAGGTATAAAAGGGAGGAGAAAGAGAAAAAAAGACACCGTTTTGTTCAAAAGAAAAAGACGTACGTTTCTCTCAACTATCTCTCTCTGTCGTTTTCTCCAAAAAGAAAAACAGTGAAGCGCGAAGGCCAATTTGCCTCACCGGATCGAACATGACCAAATTTCTCTTCCTCTAACGGCATCGGTGTTTAATCCGTGGCTAAAAGATACGCTCGAATTCGTGGTGTGCTTTAGCATCGGTGATACGTGTTGTTTTTCCCGGGCTCGTCTTTCGCATTGATTTAGGGGTTCAATTTAGTGTCGAATCCGATTTTTCGGGGATCAGTCATTTCCAACAGATAGAAATGTGGCGTTACATAATTGTAGGACGGGATGTTCACGTGGCTGGAGTTTATCTGATGCTTCCACCACCTTACACAAACTAGTTCTTGCTTTACTCATAAAGCCACCCACCGTATTCTTCAAGGAAAGATCCTGCTTTTGTCAGAGATATTTTTGCTTTACAACTGTCCACGGCCATTCATCCAAACATCTCTTAACTTGGACATTGTTAGACCACAACTTCCACTACCAAAACCTTTACTTAGGAGCTTCTAGATTACAATAGAAGAAATTAGCTAGTTTTAGAAAATGGATCTCAATTTTCAACACTAACCAATCTTGATCAATCTCTTTTTCTCCGTTAGCTCCTTGTAAAAAATCTTCCTCAGGGTATCACTTGGGGTTGACCTAACACTCAGACATCCACTAAAAAGATACTTGATGTAATCCTTAGCTAGCAGAAACAACTGCTCTCCAAATACTATATAGATGTACTGTGTTTATTGGTCAAATTAGGTTGTCGACAATTATGTGGTAAGAAATAACTTCAGATGGAACACAAGCATTGAATGTGAGAAGCATAAGGTTTAGCTGATAGAAAATGTCTCTTTGCTTGAACAATAAAGAACATTAGTCATTATTCTTTTTCTAGAGCTCCCTTTAGAGCTGACCATGGCCAGGTGAGTCAGTTTCGGGCAATAACTTAGCCATATTTAATCCCAAACCCATTCATTTTCCCCGAGCTCTAAGATTTTCTGTCCTCCGCATGTTCAGTGAGATTCGTCAGCATCAACTTCCCTCTAGCATCACCGCAATGAGTTCCATTCCCACTAGAGTTCCGTTTCCTGATTATAACAGCATCAAGAAGATAGAACTTTGAATGTTTATCAAGAAAGTTGTTACGAAAATTTGAATGTAGAAGAAAGAAAGATTATAAGTCACTAGACAAATGCTCTCGTTAAGAGTTGGACTCAAAACTTTAGCTTGCTAAGGACCTGTTTTGGTAACCAGCCAACAAAGTGTCAAATTTTTATTCTTTTGTTCTCGGGAGTAGTTTTGGAACGGAATCGTGTTTGGTAAAATTTTTGTTCTTGGGATTTTTTTTTTTTTAGGGAAGTGGATTTGGAACATAATCAAGAATTAAAAAAAAAAAAGTTGATTCTTGTTCTTGAGAACAAACCCAAGAATCAAGTCCATATTTTCTCCTCTTCTTCTTCCCTTTCGTTCTTCTTCATCCACCGCTGCGGTTGCCGTCCGCCACCTACTATTGCTGGTTGTTGACAACCGTCCCGGCGAGCTTCGTCGGAGGCTCGCCAAGCTAGGCGAGGTCCAGCGAGTTCGCCGGAGGCAAGCCTAGCCACCAGCGGGGGGGCCTTGCCCAGCCCTAGTGAGGCCCACTCGGCCACCGGCGAGGCCCGCCTGGCCACCGGCGAGGCTTGCCCAACCCCGTCGAGGCCTGGCTAGCCACCAATGAGGCTAGGCGAGTCTCGTTAAGAGCTAGTGACGCTCCGGTGAGGTTGCCAGCCCTCGTCTAGCTAGTCGCTGGTCCGGCGACTAGCCACTTGAAGAAAAAGAACATGAGAGAGTGTTGACACCTAAATTTTGGCGACCCAGTCATTTATTTATTGCATTAAAAATTAGGGATTAATTTTAACTAAAAAAAAAATACTAAATTGCATAGCATATAGTTTTTAAGAGTATTAAATGCATTTTGCATATAAATTGAACTGGCGAGAGGTGGATTTAGGTATATGAGCTTGAGCAAATAGTTCGAGCTTATTGAAATAATTGGATCGGTGCAGGTATGGTTTCGGGCCCAATTACCATGTTTGAGTCCATGAAATGAGATTAATTAAGCTGAGTCCATAACTGAAAATTACATTGTGCTCAACTTGGAAATTAATTAGGCTATCATCAGCATAATATTTCATATGGCCATAATTCTTCGAATATTGCAGCGGCCGATTCTCTTGTTTGTAGGAAAGAAAAAAAAAGGAAAGAAAAGGATGTGGATGGGTTACATATGGCTGACTACGTAAGGCCAAAAAGGAGAATATATTTTGCATGGTCAAAGGTGGAAAGAAATAGAGGGGAATCGTGCATAATTCAGTAAAGGAAAGTGGAAGTTCAATTTTTGTCTTGGAGCTCAATCTTCTCATGAATATAAAGGAAAGACAATAGGACGTCTTGGAAGAGGGGGGCATTCTTCATACGAGAGAGAAAACACGTGAGAATCGAGAGCGGAGAGGGAGCTCCGCCAGAAGCTCTTCACGGCCGTGACTTTGCTGAGTTCGTGGCCGCACCTTGACACCGATCTTGCTGCCGATCGTCTGTTGCATTGACAACGACCAGCTTTCCAGTGATCCTCCCGATGATAGAGCAACAGCGTTCACTTCCAGTCAAGCCTTGATCAACAACCACGAAGTTTTGGGGGCCACACACATTGAACATACGGCCACACGTTGAGAGAATAGATAGAGTGGAGGATCCAATAGAGAATAGAAACCGAAGTTATTTCTGCTCTTTGGGTCCCAATTCCGAGATCGCTCCATCACCGCCTCCGAGATCCACTAGCCATAGTTGTTGCTGCCAGACATCCACGTTGTACCTGCACCGCGACGGCCCCCTCTTGGCCAAGCTCTTCCCTTTCACTACAGCGAATCTCTTTCTGTTTCGCAGGTTCTCGAATAAGCAGCACTGAGTTTTTCTACCGTGCCGTGAGCCATGACATCGCTGCCGTTGTCGAGCTGAGACCAGTTTGGTGCCTTCCCGCAACAAAATCGTTCTTTATTTTGCAGGTTCGCTGTGAGACTATCTCGGTGAACATCGAGCATCCCCCTCACCGTCAGCCCATGCTTGTGCGTGGTCACCACCTCCATCGAGAAGTCCACCGAGTGAGTTGCTCCTTCCCTAGCCGAGAATTATTGAACCGGCAGGCTTCACCAAGCAGCTGTGCGAGAATCCCACCATCGGTCCATACGTGACATCATCTTTGCGGATTCCTCATCGACAAAGCTGCTGCCGCACCGAGACCAACTTCAGGCGTAAACCGAGGGGATCATCAAGCTATCAAGGGAGTTTTCAATTCTCAATAAAAATTCCACTTTTCTTTCTCTATAGTCACGTACAAGGGACACATATCATACCCATGTGAACACCTAAAAATAAGAGAAGAAGAGTTTTCTGGTTTTCTCATGGCTTCACTTTCTGACGTGGTTATTATATGTTTAATGCACTGCCACACACAGTCACGACATCCATTGATCGCAGACACCACCTGGCGCAAATCCAGCCCGCTCCATTGATTTTCCCAGATTTGTTGAGCAGTTCGTTGCGGCGATTTCAGTCCAATTTAGCGAGCTGCCGCAACCACCGCGAAGTAGTCCCTCCTCAGCCGGATATCACCGTGAATCATCCATCATCGCGCTCGACTTTTCTTTTGTAGAATTCACCGCGAGCCCCAACCTCAACGACTAAGCCGTTGACCCGATATGCCACGAGCTCTACGCTCACCGTTAAGTTCTAGCGATTCCAGAAGATCCATTGACTTTGACTGAAAAAGAGGCCACCCGCTCTGCCGCGCCTACAAATCATCCGCGAGCGTCTTTGTCCAACCCCGATCTCCACCGACAGCGGGAGATTCGTTGTCAAAGGAACACCACCATTACATCATACAACGTTCTGATTCAAGCAGCCACGAGCCAAGTCGACTTTCGAAGTTTCCATTTTTGCAGGCTCATCGAACCGTGCCGGCTTCGATTGTGAATCTCCGTGCCGCTGCTCGCCACCATCCGTCGTGTTTCACCGTCAAGGAGCCGGTTGCAATCCCGATCCAATTACGCTTGGTCCGAATTTGGAAAGAATATCCTTGAATTAGGTAAGACTCTCGATCAATTTGATTTTCATATATCTCGCTGCTTAATTCGTAATATTGCAATCTTTCTTTGAATGTTTGATTGATATTGCCATATCCAAAAGATCTCTCGATTCCTCATGAATTAGGAATTTTCCTAATTTCGCAACGTGCATATGATTGACAGTCCGATTTCACGCTCGAAATACGACTTGCAATCGCACGGAAAAATCGCCAATCCGATCTCACGCTCGAGATACGATTCGCGATTTTATTTGAAATTGGCCAATCCGATCTCATGCACGAGATACGATTCGTCAATTTATTTCCAAAATGGACATGGATGATATATTGCCTGATTTGTTGCCGTGCTGTTCTTGATGTCTTATTTTAATTGCTCCCGTAAAAGAAAAGAAAAGAAAAACTGAGTTAGATTAGGTTCGTTTTAGAATATTCCTCGTTTTAGGGTTATCTTGCATGTTTAGAATAGGAAAATAAAAATCATGTGCACGTCATATAGAATTAGTTTCATACAATGCACGTCATTTAGTGATTTTTGTTAGGTTCATTTAATTAGAAATTTCCGTCATTAGAATTAGGTCATTAGATTAATTTAGATTGCATATTTAAGTGTTGCATTTCTTTAATTTCGAATCTCATGGAAAATACAAAAAAAAAAATATTTTTTAGAATAAATCCATCTCATGCTTTAGGATAGATTACATGCTTATTTATGTCATATCGCTTAGGTCATATAGCTAAAGTCATGTTGCCATGTCATATCATTTCATGTTAAATTAGTGGCATGCATTGCATAAAGCATGATTCACATTAAATAAAGTGAAAAAAAAAAAAAAGAAATTGCGTGTTAATTAGAAATCATATCTAGGGTTGATGATGTGAATTCTGATCTAACACCGCAGATGCTTTCGTTGCTATGAGGTAAGTCCTGCAATTTATTCATTGCTTTTCTTGGGTGTTAAATTGGTGGTTTGCACACCCGCATGATCACATCACATGTTAGGAAAATAGATTTAAAATCAATTCAAGCTGCTTGCCAAACATTTTTTCAAAAATAAAAGAAAAGGTACCGAAAGGGCGTTAGAGAAATCTAGCGTAACCAAGTCCCGAACTCATAAATCTCTGGTTCGTAGGAGTAAAGTAAATCTCCCATTACTTTACTTGGGTTTCTAATCGACCCACCAAAAATAGATTAGTGGCGACTCCTAATTAAAAATCATTTGTATGTTAAGAATTTAAACGAAAGTCGCGAATTGGTATGGGCTTGGGAGAGCCCGAGTTAAATCTAGGCTTAACAATCCATTAGCCAAACCTTAGGTGGTTCACACCCCCGAAAAAATTGGTCGCGACAGCTTGGCGACTCCGCTGGGGACTTGAGTTAAAACTCTTAGTGGACTTAGGCCAATTTTTCTTTTCTTTTGAAAAATGTTTTTGTTTGGCAGCGAGGATTCCAGGTACGTCCCTAACATTTAAGGTGTTAAATGTTTTTGCAGGATGGGAGGTATAAGGGGAAGTGTTTGCTAACATTTATTTTGTAGAGAGGTGTAGGAATGTATGGTTTATTTTCATGAACGAAGTGTTGCTTGATATAAACTGTCGTGCATGCCTTGCATCTAGCACTACACTATTGCACACACAACCTGCCGCCGGACCTGGGCTGCATAGGATCATCTAGGATGGTATTGAGATGTTAGCCACTCCGACCGCATGCTCGCGGTATGAGTCGCCCATCTCAATCCCGAAGTTTCTTTCATGATGTCAAGAGTACCCACCTCGGTCTGCATGCTCGCGACCCGGGTTGGCTCTTTGACCAAGCCGGAGTCATGAGGACTCGACATAGTCCACAAGCTCGTGGCTAGTCCGATCATCCTTGTGGCTCCACTTTGATAAGCCTTATAGAGTAGAAATCGAGCCACTTATCATGCGCATGTCTATGTGATTGCCATTGATTTTCCTTGGTGAAGTAAGTCTTCTATCCCTATACTATGCAATTTACTTTTGGTCCATCCATGACAATCTAGATTAGTCGTTTGATCTAATTCATTTGTCAATTAGAAATGAAATGAGGAAATTGCTATGCAATGAATCATTTGCCAAAAAAACTTTGGAGAATTTGTTTTCAATTCATGTTTAGGAAATTTGGTCTTGTTAGGGTGTCTATCTTTATTTTCCTAGTCCATTTTTAGGAAATGCCCTTCTTGTAAGAACTTTTCATGAATAAAAAAAAAATGGAAAAATCGATTAGATCATTGTCATGGATCGACTTTCTATTTATCCTCATGCTTACATGTTCCCATTCATTTGAATTAGGTGATTATGGAACGATCCCGCTCATCCATCCGTTCACGATCGAGAGTTAAAATGACGGATCAAAAAGAGCTTATCTCTTCAAGCAAAAATGCTGCAATCTATCTTTAGTGAGAAATTGCGACTCCAAGAAGAGAGCCAAGAAGACCTTTTGAATCTTCTCATTTTCCTAAGGTAGTCGAATTTGATGCCATCATGAAGAGGGTAGCGACACATCTAGATGGAACAATATCTGATCTGAGGGGTTCGTATCACAAGATCAAGGAGGGTGAAGAATTCAAGTACACATGATTCATGGTCCTAAGTTGTTCCATTTCCTCATTTAATTAGGGGCATGCACCTTCCCTTGTGTGGGAATTCTTATCGATTTTTAGGGATTGATTTCAATTTCTTCTGTGCTTGAGCATTACATTCTAATAAATGTAATTTGATTGATGAATAACAATAGAATTACAAGTTTTGAAGACAGATGGGGTACACCAAACTAGCCCGGTGACGATATCCAACAAGAAAAAAAAGATATCATCCATGGAGAAATTCTGAGGATTGGGCTTCTTCATGCTTCCTCATAAGAAAAAAATTATTTTTCAAAAAGCATGCATTAGGTTACCCTTGTTTGTTTTTCTAACTTATTTACTTCATGTCTCAGAGCATAATAGAGAGGCGTTTGAAAATAACGCGTCAATTTCCAATGATAGTGGGCCCATTGATTTGGGAACATACCTCCAAAGGAAAAATAGATGTGGGGGGCAAAGGATCATTTCCTATCTGATTGTGATGACATCTCCCAAGAGTGAAGAGGACTTTAAACACTACTTATCATTTTACTTGTTCTGAGCGATTTCCTTGCACATCAATAGGAAATTGAGGACAAGTCAGAAGAAGATCATCTAGATTCCAAAGTGTGATGTGTGGCACATCTCTTTACAATTTGTGTATGATGCCATTTCCATGAGAAAATGTTGGAACAAGTCAAAAGAGAATCATCCGTCTTGGATGAAATGGATACATTGTGTTCATGAACATAATCAATTTTGGAATTGACACTCGTTCTTTTCCTTGCAGATGACGAATTGGGGGCACTACATATTCTAGTAGTGACATAATTGAGACAGAATCTCGATCCAAGCCAAAATGGTTGTGCAATTTGAATTTACTTTGAGTTGCATAGTATCCTATTCATGCATGTTCTCTTGTGCAGGAGCAAAAGCAAGAACGGAGTATTCATCAAATCACAAAGCAAATTTTCACTTTTGATTGATAAAGACAATCCAAGGACATCCATTGTTGAGACAATCCCTTTGTGGAGCAATCCCCTGAATGAATGCTGAAAACCATGTTTTGAGTGCAATAAATTGTTTGTTTTGAAGTCACAAACACTTTTCATGCTTAAAGTTGCTGGACTCTTTTGAAAAGAGAATTTTCATATTGATTTAGCTCACCAATTTCATGTGGAGATTTGTCAAGATAGACAATTTAATGGAGTGACTTCAATGCTTAAGAATGCTGAATGAGACGTATCAGGATGATGAAAGGCAAGCCTTATCCTATACACAGTCCCATACTTATACACTTGATACACTTGTGAGATGAGTGTAGGAAGTTCCATATCCGCAAGGTAAAGAGTTCTCTCGCAAAAGGTACGATAACCGAAATGATGAGGGGCATTTCATTTCTCTATCCTAAACACAACAGGTGATCCATTGCTTAACCACTTTGAGCCTTATACACTTGTGAAGATTTTTTTTTCAAATTACCCCTGTCAAGAACCACCCCACATTGGGGCAAATTGGAGGGTAAGATAGCACCATAAAGTGAAGAAATGGATTGAAATTTTCTTGCTCTCACTTGCATCAATCTTCTAGTCATGCTATTACATTGAATTCATATGGTATTTTAAGTGCCTTAGGATGACGAAGAGTATTTCTTTCTCTATCTTACACACTTATATCCTTTGCATAGCCCATTTGAGCCTATGAATTCATTTCACATTAAACCCAGTTGGTGATCATTCCCACACTGGGGCAAGGCAAAAGGTAGATGAAGACCTTGAAAGTTCAAATGTCATTCAAAGTGTAATTCCTTGACGCATTGTGCGTAAGAATTGAAATCAAAATAGAACTAAGGGGCATGAAAAAGTAGTGTGCCTGGTAAAAGCAAGGCCAATGCCCATGAAAAAAAAGTGAAAAAAAATGAATAAGAACTAGGGGCATGAAAAAGCGGTGTGCCTAGTAGAAGCAAGGCCAATGCCCATAGATGAAAAAAGAGAGTCAAGATAAGGTGACTGTCAATTACAAGAATTGAATCCCAATGGAACAATAGTCAAAGAACTCAAATGCTGAGTTTTTACAATCAATGGGGCACTTCATGAAGACAATCCCCGATGATGAAAAAGATAACTGGTGGCAATGCCAAGATGATCACCAACTCTCACCCTTCACACATATTTAGAGCCTAATGATCATTTCATTTCTCAACCCATGAACCCAGCCTATGTTACGTCCCTTACAAAGTCTCTTTAGATTAGGGCACTTGAATTAACATAGGAGTTCATATGTTTATAAGCATCGCTTGAAGAAGTGCGAGCAAGATTATTTCTTTCTCATTTTGCAGGGTTCTTGACTTGTAAACCCGGAGATGATTAAAGAGTTGTTCTTTCAATAGCCTTGACTCAAAGAGTCCCTTTGTTAAGCCATTGACCAAGCCCACATTACGGTCCCTATTAAAGACCTCTCAGATTGGTAAGGTTGTACCGCTTGCGAGAATACTCGGACCCTTGTTGGTATGATGATAGTGAGATGGAGTGATTCTCATAAAATAACCTCTAAATGAGAGTGAGTGAAAGTCCTTTCTAACTGAAGGTCCCTCATTTGGTATTCTTAGGAAATCCATGTCATGAGTGAAGATTGTCTTGAATGACAATTCTCTCCAGTGGAAATTTGGGTGATGCAAAGGTCATTATGCATGAACCCCGATTGAGTTGAAGAAAACCTCACTAAATTTTGAAATGTGCATTCTAGAGTAACTCAAATTGTCTATCTCTTTGATGAATGCATATCAGTTTTTGCTTTAAATCATGTCTAACAGGCAATTCAAGTTCCTTTCAGAATGTTTCATGATATTAGGAGATGAGAAACCTCCACCATGAGGTGAAAGACCTCCACAGGATATCTAAATTTCAAAAGACATATCCCCAAGAATCAAAGATGTCCCTTTTTTTTGACCTGGCGTGCTTTTGCAACCCAGTGTCCTTTATATTGACCTGGCGCGCTTTCGTAGCCCAGGACCCATCTTCATCTACTTGGTGTGCTTTCATAGCCTGATGTCCCTTATAATTGACCTGGCGTGCTTTTGTAGCCCAGAGTCCCTTTTATCGACTTGGCGTGCTTTTGTAGCCCGATGCCCCTTATAATTGACCTAGCTTGCTTCTGTAGCTAGGATTTCTTTTATCGACCTGACGTGCTTTCGTAGCCTAGAGTCCTTTACACCGACACTCAATGGAGTTGTCCCCCAAAGATTTTTCCTCCAGATTCAATCTGATTAAGGCGACCGAAGAATGGTTCGGGTCCTGGTTGGATGATTTCTGTCGCAAGGTTGGGCGACCGAAGAATGGTTCGGGTCCTAGCCAAGCAAAACCTCAATCTAGGCGACCGTAGAATGGTACGGGTCCTAGACAACATTTATTGCTCTAACAGGGCGACCGTAGAATAGTACGGGTCTTGGAAAGGCAATTTCTTCATTGGCGACCGTAGAATGGTACGGGTCCTGGAAAAATAATTTTCTTCGTTGAGGCGACCGTAGAATTACGGGTCCTTGACAACACCTATTCCTTAATGGTAGAATGGTACGGGTCTGGAAAATGAATCCCCGTTTAGGCGACCGTAGAATGGTACGGGTCTTAGATAAAACATTTCTGCCGTACTGGGCGACCGTAGAATGGTACGGGTCCTGGGAAAGCAGTTCCTTACAAAACCTTTCTGCCGTATTGGGCGACCGTAGAATGGTACGGGTCCGAGAAAGCAGCTCCTTTCTGCCATGCGGGCGGACCGTAGAATGGTACGGGTCTTAAGAAAGCAGTTCCTTCACAAAGTCATGTTACTATTCTAGGCGACCGTAGAATGGTACGGGTCCTAGACAAGTAACACCCACCACCTCGAATTACTCTATCATCCTCGAAGGTAAGTTATTCAGGTAGGTTCATCTATCATTTGCATTAGTATTTCCATGCATCATATAAATTGCATTAAAAAATGGAATTCATTTTCCAACAAAAATATCATTCATTACATGTGCATGATCAAAATTTAGGTTTCAATTTATCTTTGAAGGCAACCTCTGCGAGCTCACCTTCAAAGAGGGGCAGCTATTGACACCTAAATTTTGGCGACCCGATCATTTATTTATTGCATTAAAAATTAGGGATTAATTTTAACCCTAAAAAAAAAAAATACTAAATTGCATAGCATATAGTTTTTAAGAGTATTAAATGCATTTTGCATATAAATTGAATTGGCGAAAGGTGGATTTAGGTATATGAGCTTGAGCAAATAGTTTCGAGCTTATTGAAATAATTGGATCGGTGCAGGTATGGTTTCGGGCCCAATTACCATGTTTGAGTCCATGAAATGAGATTAATTAAGCTGAGTCCATAACTGAAAATTACATTGTGCTCAACTTGGAAATTAATTAGGCTATCATCAGCATAATATTTCATATGGCCATAATTCTTCGAATATTGCAGCGGCCGATTCTCTTGTTTGTAGGAAAGAAAAAAAAAAAGGAAAGAAAAGGATGTGGATGGGTTACATATGGCCTGACTACGTAAGGCCAAAAGGAGAATATATTTTGCATGGTCAAAGGTGGAAAGAAATAGAGGGGAATCGTGCATAATTCAGTAAAGGAAAGTGGAAGTTCAATTTTTGTCTTGGAGCTCAATCTTCTCATGAATATAAAGGAAAGACAATAGGACGTCTTGGAAGAGGGGGGCATTCTTCATACGAGAGGAAAACACGTGAGAATCGAGAGCGAGAGGGAGCTCCGCCAGAAGCTCTTCACGGCCGTGACTTTGCTGAGTTCGTGGCCGCACCTTGACACCGATCTTGCTGCCGATCGTCATTTGCATTGACAACGACCAGCTTTCAGTGATCCTCCCGATGATAGAGCAACAGCGTTCACTTCCGATCAAGCCTTGATCAACAACCACGAAGTTTTGGGGCCACACACATTGAACATACAGCCACACGTTGAGAGAATAGATAGAGTGGAGGATCCAATAGAGAATAGAAACCGAAGTTATTTCTGCTCTTTGGGTCCCAATTCCGAGATCGCTCCATCACCGCCTCCGAGATCCACTAGCCATAGTTGTTGCTGCCAGACATCCACGTTGTACCTGCACCGCGACGGCCCCCTCTTGGCCAAGCTCTTCCCTTTCACTACAGCGAATCTCTTTCTGTTTCGCAGGTTCTCGAATAAGCAGCACTGAGTTTTTCTACCGTGCCGTGAGCCATGACATCGCTGCCGTTGTCGAGCTGAGACCAGTTTGGTGCCTTCCGCAACAAAATCGTTCTTTATTTTGCAGGTTCGCTGTGAGACTATCTCGGTGAACATCGAGCATCCCCCTCACCGTCAGCCCATGCTTGTGCGTGGTCACCACCTCCATCGAAGTCCACCGAGTGAGTTGCTCCTTCCCTAGCCGAGAATTATTGAACCGGCGGGCTTCACCAAGCAGCTGTGCGAGAATCCCACCATCGGTCCATACGTGACATCACCACTGCGGATTCCTCATCGACAAAGCTGCTGCCGCACTGAGACCAACCAGGCGTAAACCGAGGGGATCATCAAGCTATCAAGGGAGTTTTCAATTCTCAATAAAAATTCCACTTTTCTTTCTCTATAGTCACGTACAAAGGACACATATCATACCCATGTGAACACCTAAAAATAAGAGAAGAAGAGTTTTCTGGTTTTCTCATGGCTTCACTTTCTGACGTGGTTATTATATGTTTAATGCACTGCCACACACAGTCACGACATCCATTGATCGCGAGACACCACCTGGCGCAAATCCAGCCCGCTCCATTGATTTTCCCAGATTTGTTGAGCAGTTCGTTGCGGCGATTTCAGTCAATTTAGCGAGCTGCCGCAACACGCGAAAGTAGTCCCTCCTCAGCCGGATATCACCGTGAATCATCCATCATCGCGCTCGACTTTTCTTTTGTAGAATTCACCGCGAGCCCCAACCTCAACGACTAAGCCGTTGACCCGATATGCCACGAGCTCTACGCTCACCGTTAAGTTCTAGCGATTCCGGAAGATCCATTGACTTTGACTGAAAAAGAGGCCACCAGCTGCCGCGCCTACAAATCATCCGCGAGCGTCTTTGTCCAACCCCGATCTCCACCGACAGCGGGAGATTCGTTGTCAAGGAACACCACCATTACATCATACAACGTTCTGATTCAAGCAGCCACGAGCCAAGTCGACTTTCGAAGTTTCCATTTTTGCAGGCTCATCGGGCGTGCCGGCTTCGATTGTGAATCTCCGTGCCGCCGCTGCTGCCACCATCCGTCGTGTTTCACCGTCAAGGAGCCGGTTGCAATCCCGATCCAATTACGCTTGGTCCGAATTTGGAAAGAATATCCTTGAATTAGGTAAGACTCTCGATCAATTTGATTTTCATATATCTCGCTGCTTAATTCGTAATATTGCAATCTTTCTTTGAATGTTTGATTGATATTGCCATATCCAAAAAGATCTCTCGATTCCTCATGAATTAGGAATTTTCCTAATTTCGCAACGTGCATATGATTGACAGTCCGATTTCACGCTCGAAATACGACTTGCAATCGCACGGAAAAATCGCCAATCCGATCTCACGCTCGAGATACGATTGCGATTTTATTTGAAAGTGGCCAATCCGATCTCATGCACGAGATACGATTCGTCAATTTATTTCCAAAATGGACATGGATGATATATTGCCTGATTTGTTGCCGTGCTGTTCTTGATGTCTTATTTTAATTGCTCCCGTAAAAAGAAAAGAAAAGAAAAACTGAGTTAGATTAGGTTCGTTTTAGAATATTCCTCGTTTTAGGGTTATCTTGCATGTTTAGAATAGGAAAATAAAAATCATGTGCACGTCATATAGAATTAGTTTCATACAATGCACGTCATTTAGTGATTTTTGTTAGGTTCATTTAATTAGAAATTTCCGTCATTAGAATTAGGTCATTAGATTAATTTAGATTGCATATTTAAGTGTTGCATTTCTTTAATTTCGAATCTCATGGAAAATACAAAAAAAATTATTTTTAGAATAAATCCATCTCATGCTTTAGGATAGATTACATGCTTATTTATGTCATATCGCTTAGGTCATATAGCTAAAGTCATGTTGCCATGTCATATCATTTCATGTTAAATTAGTGGCATGCATTGCATAAAGCATGATTCACATTAAATAAAGTGAAAACCAAAAAAAAAGAAATTGCGTGTTAATTAGAAATCATATCTAGGGTTGATGATGTGAATTCGATCTAACACCGCAGATCTTTCGTTGCTTTGAGATAAGTCTTGCAATTTATTTATCGCTTTATCTAGGTGTTAAATTGATGATTTGTGCACCCGCATGGTCACCTCACATGTTAGGAAAATAGATTTAGAATCAATCCAAGCTGCTTGCAAAACATTTTTCGAAATAAAAGAGAACGGTATTGAAAGGGCGTTAGAGAAATCTAGCGTAACCAAGTCCCCGAACTCATAAATCTCTGGTTCGTAGGAGTAAAGTAAATCTCCCATTACTTTACTTGGGTTTCTAATCGACCCACCAAAAATAGATTAGTGGCGACTCCTAATTAAAAACCATTTGTATGTTAAGAATTTAAACGAAAGTCGCGAATTGGTATGGGCTTGGGAGAGCCGAGTTAAATCTAGGCTTAACAATCCATTAGCCAAACCTTAGGTGGTTCACACCCCGAAAAATTGGTCGCGACAGAGAGAAAGGAAAAAGAAAAGAAGAAAAAAAGGAAAAAAAGTAATAAAATTATTTAAAAATTAAAAAGAAAATGATTTTGAGTAGAAATTTGACACGATACTAGATGCAATTCTATTTTGGGAATTGAAATTTTGGGCCCGAGTTACAAGGGCACATTTGTTAAAATGTGTTTCTATTCCCAATAACACAAATTTTGTTTTTGAAAACGAAATGCGTTTGTTTACGTTTTTGTTAAAACACATCTAGGAACAGAAACAAAGAAACAAAAAAAAAAAAAATTTGTTTATTGTTTTACGGAACAAAATTTATGAACACTTTTTCTCTCTCTTCCATTTTCTTCTATCTTTTTTTTTTTTTTTTTTTTTTTTTCTTTCGTGGCCGGTCACTAGCCTCGGCCATGGCCGACAACGGTCCGTCGAGGGCCGGTGATGCCGTCGAGGCCGGTGACCTTGCCGGGCATCGCCGGCCGGCGAGGCTTAGCCTCGCCTTGGCTGGGCGGCTCGGCCTCTACGGATCTGGGCGAGCTCGAGCTCGCCCGGCCAAGGCGAGCCGACCTCACGGCCGGGCTAGGCGAGCTTGGTCTCACTAGATCCGGCAAGGCCGAGCTCGTTGGGGGTCGGCGAGCCTCTTTGTGGCTGGGTGAGGCCGCCGAGCCCTCGTCGGCCGGTCGCCGGCCATGGCCGAGCCAGCGGCTGGTCAAAAGAAGAAAAAAAAAAAAAAAAAAAAAAGGAAAAATAAATAAGAAAATAAGAAAGAAAATCGAAAAAATAAAATAAAATATTAAAAAATTAAAATAAATAAAAAAATTATACAAATTTACCAAACGTGTTTCTATTCTTTTTATATTTCTAGAACGGATTTACCAAACGCGTTTTTTTTTCAAAAATTGTTTCTGAAGCAGAAATACTTTTTTCTATTTTTGTTTCGAAACAATTTTAAACAGAAATGTTACCAAACACACCCCAAACGGCTTAAAATGGTTAGAAATTGTTCCCGGGAACAAAATAAAAAAGAATCATTTCTGATTAGAAATTATTCTCGGGAATAGAAGCGTTACTAAACGCGCCCTAAATGGGTGCTCGTATCCCATTTGTACCGAGAAAACGGAACATAATATATTGTATGTACATGTTGTCTCTATGATGTATTAAGTGACAAATTTTTTGGTTCGATTGATCTTTTTATTAATAAAAAAATTTGTTTTGAAGAAGTTTGAATTTACAAAAAAGAAATATTATTTGAGAGTCGAACTCAAAACCTCTAGCTTACTAAATGGGTGCATATTCCCATTTGTACCAAGAAAAATGAATTACATGTATATGTTGGCTTTATGACGTATTAAGTGACAATTTTTTTGGCTCAATTGAATTTTTTGTTTATAAAAAAAATTGTTATGCAAAAATTTTGAATGACAAATTGTCTCGTTGAGAGTCGAACTCAACCTCCCCCCCTACTGATTGGGTGCTCGTATAACCATTTGCACTAAGAAAAAACACACACACATATATAGTATGTATATGTTGGCTCTATCATGTAAAGTGAGTAATTTTTTTTGGCTCGGTTGAAGTTTGTCTTATCAAAAAAATTGTTACGAAGTAGATTGGATGTGAAAAAGAAAAAAAGATTACGAGTCATAGTACAAAGGATCTCGTTGAGATTCAAAGTCAAGACCTCTCGCTTACTAAAGTAAGCTCTATTTAACTGAGCTAAAAAGCTATTTATGACATTTTTCTAAACGTTTTTATTCATTCAATATCTGTTTGTGCATTTCTCCAAAAACTAAGTCTCGATGGATGGACGTACTTGCATCTTGCCGAATATGCGACATTTCTGTTATTGGAGCTTCTCGAAAAGTCCACGTTTTAGTTCTTGCAACAATTTTTTCGCCCCCATATTCTCCTTTATACTCGTTGATTGGGAGAACCGAATTTATACTGTGCTTTTAAATTACTTGCATGCTAACTTTTTATCTCTAATAGCGGAAACAATCCCATGGAACCCGACCGGTGTTGGAAAAAAGTTAATAATTTAGTGACTTCCCACCCTCAAGAGCATCAAAATTCAGATGATCACTCGCATGCTAATAAGTATCATTTGGGCTTGAGATCCATGTCTTTAGTACTCTTTCTCTATTATACAATTTAGACTACTGTGATGGCGATTTAGATTACTAAACAGGTGACTGAGAATCATTTAGAGGGCATTTCAATCGTCAAGCAAGTTGCTTTCGGGGAAGGCGAGTCCTTGTGCATCTTTTAACTTCACCCACTTTGCACATTTTTATCGCACCGCATTAACATGGGTCTCAAGACATTCACCGAAGTTTAGGAGTTGATTGTGGTTTTCTGTGTCTTGCAGCTAGCCAGCTCAACTCGGCGAAGCACCGGGTCGACGAACTGAACAAGGGGAAGCTCGCTCACGTTCGTGTGCACCACTGTTGAGGGCGATGGGCTTGAGAAGATCTCGTACGAGATCAAGTTCAGTGAGGTCCCAGAAGGAGGCGCGTGTGCAAGAGCTCGAGCAAGTACTATGCCAGGGCGGGGCGAGATCACGGCCGGCAAAGACAGAAGGGCCATGGAAATGTTCAAGGCCATCGACGCCCATCTCTTGCGGAAACCCTGATGCTCACAATTGAGTTGTTGACGTTGCGTGTTGGCTCAATCTTTCTGTCTCCACCATGGTTTATGTCTCCATTCTCACGTCTCTTGAAGATGAATAATAATCGTGAATGAACTATAACTATGTTTTGAGGTAAAGTGTTATAATTTTCGTCTGCAGTAATAGATGCGACGCCTTCGAAGTGGGTGAGACAACTGTTGAGGTGGTAGAAATTCTGAATGCTGTAATTAAAGATGCTTGTGAAACATCTTATAAAAATCGTGGCATCTTAATTTTTTCAAATCACTTCAGTATAATTGGTTCCACCTAGATTCCTCAGCGTAAACACTGAGCGGCGCGTGAAATCACATGGTGTTGCTCCCACGAAACGAAACCTACTGTGCGGCACGTGAAATCCCTTGGCTGTGCGCGGCTGAAATAACAAACAGAACCCATTGAGACGCGGCTTTGTCCAACTTTTCAATTGGCCAGATAAAAAAGAGAGAAGAAAAAAAATCTGAGTATAATTTTTTTTTTTTGACATAAACACACTTATATATTAATTAAAGAGGAAGATTACATCCCTGCAGCTAAAGCATCCGCAAACAAAAGATCCAGCAGATCGAGTGGAAGAGAAAAGGAAAGAGATAGTTTTGGGTCGGGTGAGCTAAGCTGGGCTTTGGCAGCCCGGTCGGCTACTAGGTTAGCCGATCGGCGTAGTGCCGCAAGAGAGAGAAGGAAAGTTGGAGAGCCAAAATAGGGTTTCGTCGATCAGCGCGCCCTCTGCTCCCATGGCGCGGCGAAGACCATTCACAATTTTCAACAAGTTGAGAAGCGAGTACGTATGAAGATCGATGGGGGTGTTTTAGAGTCCTCGGTGATATAGATGTTGGAGGGACAGATTCAGCGCTTGGAGCTCGATTCGAAAGGTGAGTGTGCTGAAAATATCTAGAGAAAATGTCAGTGATTTTACCTCGATCATCTCTGCA